>PVKC010011949.1:13702-24299 GCA_004027635.1 Crocidura indochinensis | reverse complement strand
CATCATCTCTCTATCTCTATATTGCTCAGAAGTCACAAGGAAAGGGCCAATGTTTAAGGTACAGGTGACTCAGCTATATCTATCAGAATTGCATGCGTTTCTATCCAAGGCAAAGGTCATTTACATAAAGACATAATTGTCATGTTCTGGTAAATATAGTACATTGTTTTGTTTTTACTTCAACTTACTATTTTATCTGAAGCAGTCACATGCTGCTATAAATATCTTACCAAGAAGCAGTGAGTGGAAAGTTTGGTATAATTAGTGAGATTATTCTGCTTTAATTAGCTATGTTCAAAAAATTTTCACATTTTCTAAAAATAAGAAGGAGGGAGAGAAAACAACTTAATCTATACATACAGGAGTTCTAGTTTCCTCTACAAGTGCCCATTGTACCATAACTATTCATTTTCATAAGGCCCCAAACTAGACCAGTTTACTAATAAGTCATTAATAGGGACTATCATCTTTTTGATATGAAGCCTTGAACTTTTCCATACTTCTTATACAACAAACGTTCTCAATTCTATCTCTCATAGTGACCTTCTTTGCATTTTCAGAAACAGAGAAATCGACTGTTTTTTGTTTTTCTTAAACCCAGATTTATTTTATATTGAATCATATCTCAATTCATGTACTTTTTAATACATGCTCTATACATTTTATCTAGATCTGATTCTAAAAGGCAACAATTATTGTAGGCAATATATACAGTGGTGGACAACCTTTTGTTTTTCAACTGAGCCAAATCATGCCAAAACCACAATTGAAATTTATTTCGAGAGCCATACAGTGCGCGCACTGACAGAGGCTAGGAGCAGAGTCCTGACTCCTGGAGCGGCCACCTGGCACACAGAAGAGCCGCATTTAAAAGTGTAAAGAGCTGCATATGGCTCGCGAGCCACAGCTTGCCGATCACTGTATTAGTACATCGAATAGCTTGCCAGGGAATTTTTGACCCTTTATGAACTGACTCCTCTCTCTCTCTCCAACCTCAGATGCAACCTTTCCTCTCATAAGACTTCATCTTTAAAAGATACTCCTTTAATCTGTGCAAAAAATCTGACACAACAAGCATGACTGAACAGAACTTCTTTAACCACAAAGAAAGACTCTATCTGAGACTTTGTCCTAGGATCCATACAAAAACCAAGATCTCTAATTATAGAGGACTGATTTTGACAACTATGACCGAGCAGAATGTTTCCTGGAACCATAAAGAAAGACCTTGGGGTTTGACAATGAACATATCCGGAGCCTGCTGTTGGTCTCATGACAGTTTCTTTAAAGGGTGGAGACAACTGTATCTCTTAGACCAGGGGTCTCAAACTCGCGGCCCGCGGGCCGTTTGCGGCCCTCCGAACAACATTTTGTGGCCCGCAGCCGGCCTTCAAATATCGTAGTATTCGCTATTATTCGCTTACCGAATAATCGCAAAAAAATCGCATTAGTAAGAAAAAAATAGCATTAAACATTCACATACCCCGAGCAGTTCCATTGGGGTATACAAATGTTTAATGCGATTTTTTGCGATTTTTTTTTCTTACTACTGCGATTTTGTTTTGTTTTGTTTTTTGTTTTTGGGCCACACCCGGCAGTGCTCAGGGGTTACTCCTGGCTATCTGCTCAGATATAGCTCCTGGTAGGCACGGGGGATCATCTGGGATGCTGGAATTTGAACCAACCACCTTAGGCCCTGGATTGACTGCTTGCAAGGCAAAAGCCGCTGTACTATCTCTCCAGCCCCCTAATGCGAATTTTTATTGCGAATATTCGGTAAGGGAAATCCCTTATGCCGCCCTGCCTCACCCCGACTGTGCCTCTTGCGGCCCCCATGTAAATTGAGTTTGAGACCTCTGTCTTAGACCAAGGAAATTTCTTTTCTAATTTCCCCAATACTTACTGAATTACTAACACTATGCCACACCAGCTCTCTTTTTTCTTCTTTTTAAAATGTTCCTTATTTTTCTTTTTTCTTCTTTTAAATTTATATTTATAGCTCTGGACAGGGGCTCCTGCTCATTTTCTTCTTCTTTTTACCAAAACCATAAATCATCAATTATCTTGTTCTGCCTTATATTTCTATATGTTCCTACAAATTGAGAAAATAGAACGTGGATGGTACCAGGGCAAAGCAGTCTCATGAGCACTGAGTGGAAATTAAAAAATGATCAGACCTAAATATCCACACCAAAGTCAATGGCAATAGAATCAAGAGATCCAAACTACAACAAGCTATACACAAAAGGAGTCTATTACACTAGCAGTCCAAGGGCCTACAGGTGGAGGTATGGGATGCATCCTGGGAACAGTGACTGAGAGAAGTCAGCACTGGTGGTGGGGATTGCCCTAATTCACTGTCACTATGTACTTTCAATATAAATGTGAAAGACTTGTAATTAAAAAAAAAAAACAAAAACAAAAAAACCCAACAAAAAACGATTGCCTGTTGACCCTACCTAGCCCTAGCTTCCTGCTCTCTTCTATCATAATGTTGATTGCTATATTCGAATCCTAGATTTAGAACTAACTGTAACATAAATTATGGTGCTAGAACGGTGTGCTTTTACTTAGAAATAGTTTTACAAATAATCTGGTTTTTACTTTTGTATTCTGCTTGCTTAAGGAAATTAAATACCATGAACCTGGTTTTACTGTGACCCTAAGTGCAGCCATGACAGGCTTTAAGGTAGAAAGACTAAGCTCAGAGAATGGTCAACTCCTGGAATCAAACCCCAGGGGCAAATGCCGGGAATTACACCCCTAAAAGGCTAACCAGCAGCTGATAGACAGATGACATTGCAACCTGTGGCTTGGGCCACAGCCTACCCAACTCTCTGCACCCCAGAACTGAGGACTGGGGCTACAGCCCACCCAGTTGTCTGTCTGATGCCACATCTAAACTACAACCAATCTTAGCCTACCATTGTACTAAGAATTAACAACTTCCTCTTAGGAGCATACAGGGAAAAGAGACTGAATTGTCAGTTATGAGACTTAAGTCTTCATGATGCAAGCAATTGTGCTAGAAACCCCCATGTACTTATCTTGAGGTTTTGGTCCTGGAATTTATCTTACCACACCACCTGGATGGGGTTACACACAGACTAACATAACAGCATAGCTGTGGAAAATTTCTGAGTGACTAAGTATTGCTAGTTGAAAAGTATGAAAAGCTTGAATGCCTGATATTTGGGGGTCCATGAAGGGATCCATTGCACAGGGAAATTCTAGAACCCAGTATGCTGATTCAATAAACCTCTCTGTGTGAGTTGCATTACTGTGTGCCCTGTTTCTTTTGAGATAAAGCTGAGATCAAACTCAAACAATACGGCTGCGCCTTTCCCCATATTGTTCTCCTTCCCCTTTTCATACAAATCCCAATCTCTTCGATTATTTTCCCTTCATTATAAACCAAGTCCAAATCACATCAAATCTCTCATTATATTTTTCAAATTTCTTAAGCAAGATCCCCAATAAGGCCACACTTATATTTTCCCCGGTATCTTCTCTATCATAACAAGCTTGATATGTTTATTTAAAATGATAAACCAGGTTTATTTTTTCTCCTTACGATAAAAACTATATTTCAATTATCTGAGCATATATGTATGCACATATACATACATAACCAATGCTCACAAAATACTAACTAAAAAGATTAATAAAATTATCACATATTGTTAACTTTTCCCTTTCATCTTCCCTGTTAATAATTTCTTTGCTGACTTGCTAAAATGCTAAAATACAGCCTCTATAGTATTAAAATCCATAGTATTAATAATATTACTTGAGATAGTTAGAAGACAATAATATATTCTACTATTCCAGGACCAGGATATTAGTCTAAGAGAAAGAAAAGAAATATTCAATTATTTGATTTGAAAGAAAAAAGTGAAAAATGTAATCAGAAAAATATTTCAAGAGTGTAATATGTCTTCCAGTTATCAAGGATAAGATATATACAGATTAGAGACACTCCAACTCTTAGCGCCATTGACATGAGATATGAACAAGCCATATCTACAATAATTTGTACACTACAAATAATCTGATAACAAGCTGTTACCTGCCAGAAATAATGCATCCCAAATTAATAAAGCCCAACAGCAGCACAGCTCTTTGAGATACTGCTTTTTCATGACAAATGGTTTCTTAAGAGCTGTAGATACTTGGGGCCCGGGAGATAGCATGGAGGTAAGGCATTCGCCTTTCATGCAAAAGGTCATCGGTTCGAATCCCGGTGCCCCATATGGTCCCCTGTGCCTGCCAGGAGCAATTTCTGAGCATGGAGCCAGGAGTAACCCCTGAGCACCGCTGGGTGTGACCCAAAAAAAACCACACACACAAAAAAAGAGCTGTAGCTACTTATTCATAAAAAGACCCCTGAACTATCAAATAACAGGATGATGTAGGATTCAATCCAAGGATGTGGAAGTGGAGAAGTTTCAAATTTTGGTGAGAGGTTCAATTTTTCACACCTAGAAATAAACTTGCTTTTTATTTATTGCTGAGATAAAATTACTAGATGAAAATTACATTTAAAGTCAATAAACAATAAAACATTCCCTTGCTTATACTCCCAGGCAAAATCCTATACCTTCATTATCTAATATCATGTATATCCAGGATTCAAATTAAATTATGTAACTTACTTTGACAGTTCATTTTTTAAAAATTAGAAGTTCATTAAAGCCAAGAGTGTACACAAAATCAAACAATATTAAAAGGTTTCAATTTTTTTCATAACCAGCCTTTTGAATCAGGTCGATCTAACTTAATAGTATGGAGATGATAATAGTATCATAACAAACAATAGATTCAAAATTTTTTTTTTTGTTTTCTCTTTTTGGAGGGGCTACACCCAGTGACATTCAGGGGTTACTCCTGGTTATGTGCTCAGAAATCACTTCTGGCTTGGGGGACCATGAGGGACAGCAGGGAGATTGAACTATGGCCTGTCCTAGGCTAGTGCAAGTATGGCAGATGCCTTACTGTTTGTTCCACCACTCCGGCCCCTATTATTTGAAATTTTTGTAGACAAGAGGATATTACTAGATTAATAAAGCAGCTTGTGCTAATTGTTACAGACAATCTGATGGATTACAAGATGAAAGATTTTCACAGAATAATATAAATCCTGTCTACAACAGAGCAGATAATTTCTAGTGTTATATAGCAGTGTTTTTCAACCTTTTTGTGCAAAGGCACAGCTTTTTCATGAAAAAAAATATCATGAGGCATACCACCATTAGAGAATGTTAAAAAAATTGAAGTCTGTGTCTATAGTGACTATATACAAAGGAATTATCTTGAGTAGAAATCAAATAAACACAAATAAATTATTTTTTATAATTACTTTATTATGAAATAATCTAATGATTGATCTACTTGTAAGCTGAAGCCACATGTTATGAATGAAATTGAAATTTTTCCCACAGCACACCAGACAATATCTCCTGGCACACTAGTGTGCTGCAGCACAGAGGTTGAAAATGTTGTTATAGAGGACATCTTTTCAACACAAGATTGGGCTACTCATTAAATTCTACCTAAAAGTGCCACTTTACAAAAATTATACTTTTCACCATTCTTTATGGTGGATTGCAGTTCAATGCTTTCTCTAGTCTACCCCGACTCTTCTAGCATATCTTGAATTCCTCTTCCTTGACCCTTTTTAAAGATAACGGTCCTGTCCTCTTAATTTTGCATGCAACTGCACCAAATAAAGATAGTAAAAACACATCTCACAAAATTTGAAAGTGCTAAGCACTTCAGAAGTGCTTTCTGAGTCTGCCTCTTAAGTATTCACACTCGTAAGGCTTACATGGTATAAGTTCTAGCCCATCGATGCCAGCTTTATGTTGGAACTTGGTAGAAATATCCCAATATATTTATGGTCCTACCAAGACTGTTGAATTGGGAAGAACTCTTAGGTTAGGACAAGTAATTATAATTGAACAAGCTTTCCATAAATTTTATATATGATTTCCATATGATATTATATCTTAAATTGAAATGTTACTATGCTAAAATTATACGTTTTCAGCTATTTGAGTTCTTTTTAACCATCTAATGAGAAGACAAAATTCATCTTTTTATAATGGATCCAAAGAAATTAAAAAAACATAAAGCAATTTCTAGCTAATTGAGTTAGAAGGAAAGGAATAGACAGAATTATTGCATTAGTTTATGGAATAAAAAATGTTAAAAAAATACTATGGTAATAATATTCAGAGACAATAAGGATTAGGACCAAAAAGATCAGTCCACCATAAGAAGCTTGCTACAAATAGCAGGAGAGAACAGTTAGGCAGAGAAGAATCAACTATGACAATGATAGTTGGAAATGATCACTCTGAACAAGAAATCAGTGCTGAAGGGAGTAAAGTGATATGAATATAATATCTCTTACGTAACAATATCGCAAACCACTGACTAAAAGAAAATAAAAGGAATAAAGCAAGAGTGAGAAGAAGAGGGAGAGAGAAAAATCGAAAGGGAGGGAGGAAGAGAGAGAGGGAGAGATGAAGGGAAGGGGAAGAGAGAAAAGAGAGATAATATTTCCATAGAGGCAGGAAGGGGAAAGCTGGGGGCAGGGCAGGAGGGAAACTGGGAACACTGATAGCAGGATTTGTGCAATGGTCAAGGATATTATACATTGGATGATTTAAGCTCGAACATGACAACTTTGCAACTGTGATAAAAAAAATCAACTTTAGGGGCTGGAGCAATGACTCAGCAGTAGGGCGTTTGCACACAGCTGACCCAGGACAAACTGTGATTCAATCCTCAGAAACCCATATGGTCCTCCAAGACAAGAGCAATTTCTGAGCGCGTAGCCAGGATTAGCACCTGAGCGTCACCGGGTGTAGCCCCTCCCCACCAACCTTGTAAACTATGGTGTTTAAAGAAAGTAATTAAAATAAGAATTATTTTTAGGGGCCGGGCGGTGGCGCTGGAGGTAAGGTGCCTGCGCTAACCTAGGACGGACCGCGGTTTGATCCCCCTGTTCCCGATATAGTCCCCCATGCCTGCCAGGAGCAACTTCTGAGCGAATAGCCAGGAGTAACCCCTGAGCGTCACTGGGTGTGGCCCAAAAACAAACAAACAAAAATAATTATTTTTAAAAAGGAAACTTTCAATGACTGGGCCAAGAGACAGCACAGGGGTTAAAGCATTCGCCTTGCATGTGGTTGCTCTGGCTAACCCTGGCTGCATACCTATACTGCATACTATTCCACTCTTCTCAGGTCAATTCTGAGAACCTGTCCACGGAAAACATGCCAATTATCTTTGCAAAGAATTCGTGCAGAAAGCAGGCACTGTAAGATTAGACAGCTGAATTTTTAAAAAAGGAAAAATAACCAAAACAGAGTAATATTTATAGAACATAGTAACCTAGATTTTATTTGCAAATACCAGGAAAATTGCTCTGTATTGATGACCAGAACTAGCACAACCTCCTAAATTTATTCAGATTCTACATTGAATGAATGTGCAAAAGCTTATTCCCATGGAAACTGAACACTATAAATCATATAAAACTGAATTAAGGCAACTACCAATTCTAAAAGATTAGCATTGAAAAGAGTACACACTTATTTTCCAAATATTAGAAGAACTATATTCAAAGATAAAGGATTGTTAAAATTGGACAAATTTGTTAAAATTTAATGGAAAACAGAAAGCCATCCTATAGCAGCCTATTATCTTAGTGCTGGCCAAAACGAGGCAGAATACAGCTCTAATTATAAGGGGAATATTTTGAACTGTGTCATTAAACTCGTTGCTATGGTTTCCTGCCTAAGAGATCTCAATGCTGAATTTCAGTCATGAGCCAGCAATGAATGGGCTGAATGTAGTGCTCATCAATAGAGTTTCCCAGTCTATACCATGCCACAGAGAAGGGTAATCAAGAAGCATAACAAGGAGGTAGCAGAGCCCTAAGAGTGGCCCTGTCTGGCCTCCTTTTTCTAGACACTCTCTCTAGTCACCTTTTCACTCGTGACAGCTTTCCCTGTTACAAAAATGGACCATTTAAAGTAGCACATCTGCTCTTTGCAGTTTCCAACCCAGAGAACCATGTGGAAATTTGTTTAAATCTCCAGAAAATTTGTTTGTTTTTTTCCTTAGGCAAGTTCAGCATTTGCAAATTTTATATATGCCTGTGACCAGCCAGGAAGAAGACAAACAAGACGTTTAAAGCACAGCTAACTAAGCTGAGATTCAGGTCTTTGTCTCTGGTAAAGAATAAAAACGTAGCCACAGGAATTCTGTCTCTGTTCTCAGAGAGATACAAAGAACCTCAGGTAACACATACTAGAATGGGGATCAAAGGAGGAGCAAATGCCACCAGCCTGCAAGAACTGTGCTTCATGTTTACTTTCCATTGTGATGCCTAAGACCTCCCTCTAGCTTTCAAAAAATGTTCCACCTCTGATTCTGTAGCCTTTGAAATTTCATTCCAGGTTTTAGTGATTTAGGTTACTGTAAAGAAAAAGAATACACAAAAAAAGAGAAGCCCATATGTGGTTATTTTGAAGTTGCTTTGTGAATCGTTAGCATCTGAAAACTGTGCCTCATGTTGGAGGTAAAAGTGTTCCATTTCCTACCTGGAAGATAAGAGTGACTCTTGTGGGATAAGCACATTTGTTAAAAATAGCTGCTAGGAAGTAGGGAGGTCTTTCAGACAAATTCATTGATGTGTTTCATGTTAATTACATTTATGTTTAATCACACTGATTATGGAGAAAGTAGAGGTAAGAGACATAAGGAATGGAAAAATGGAAATGAAAAGTGGCAAAGATTCTGTAACAAAGGAAGTGATCTTCATTCCGTGGATGAATTCTGCTTTTGGCTCTGCAGACTCAAAAGTCCAGAACCCAGCTTCTTAAACCGTAAGATTACTGAATGTGGGACTGTGAAAATACTTAAAACTTTGTTTTAATAAATAAATCTTTATGATTTATTGACAACACATGCCAAGGTCTTCTATTGTATATGTCTGTATATGCGAGGTTGCATAAAACTTCATTGAGCAAAGTTAGTTCGAGAGTGGAAAAAAGTTGAAGAAATTCTGGGCTACAGAAAGTTTGCACTGGGGCCGGAGCCTCGGCACTGAGCAGTAAGGCAATTGCCTTGCCAGTGGCATTAGCTTCGGACTGACTGCAGTTTGATCCCCCAGTGTCCCATACGGTCCCCAAGTAAGAAGCAATTTCTGAGTGCATAGCCAGGAGTAAACCCTGAGCGTCAACGGATGTGGCCCCCAAACAACAACAACAACAAAAAGAAAGTTTGCACTTTTTCTCCAAGAGGTGATGAACTCAGATCCCAAAGTTTGAGATGATTATCTCACAAGATTTGATAGTTTATTATCACAACCTCTACAAAGACAATTGCTTTATTACTCTAGGAACTCAGTCCTTTGTGAAATCCAAGTTATGCCTGGGTCAGTGACCTCTGATGACAGAACTAGCTGGCTGACAATATGATTTGATCTCTGCAATAAATTGTGAACTCAAGATTGATTTTTTTTTTTTTTTTGGTGTGTGTTGGGAGGAGGTGGCCTTGTGATACTACCAACATGGGAAGTTACCAGTAATCTTCCAATGACTAGTCTGGGGCAACGAGGTGTCAATGGTTTTATTATTTTATTTGTAACCTTTTCACATGTGGTTAGTGATGCATGTATACCAAAATTTTTTGAGAGATTTTTGTATTTTGAGACCCAGTACCAAATTGGCAAATGAGCCAATCTTTAGGGAGAAAGAAAAGTTTTTGATTATTGATTATAAGTACTTAAACCACAAAACTAGTGTGCAAGGAAATAAACACATCTTAATAATCTCTGGGTTCTAAATATGCACAACTCAAAGACACAATCTCTTAAGCACATTTTCAAAAGATCATGAAATGAAGCAAATGCCAGATGGACACATGTTCTTGCCACTTCATCAAAGTAGAGTCTGCAATTCAATGCCAAAGAAAGTGGCACAAAAAAAGCCCACTTGTTCTGATTTTCCAGATTACTTGATTTTTTTTTTTAGAGATGAAAAATGGATCCCAGCTTGTTTCTGACCAAAACAAAATCTTTGTTCTGACCAGTCACAAGGCTATTTAGAGAATGAAACAAAGCAAACTAGGATAAGGTAGACTTGATTTCCTAGAAATGAAAGATTATTCAATCTAAAATAGTCAAGTCTGTCATTTTACAATAAGAGCAGATTTCAAAATAAAGACATACTACTTGTAAGAATTTAAATCTAGGCACTGGAGTGACAGTACAGCTGGGAGAGCACTTGCTTTAATGCAGCTAGCCAGGTTTAAGATATGGTATTTCCTTTGGTTCACCGAGGACCACCAGGAGTGATTCCTGAGTGCATGCACAATCAGAAGTAAGTTCTGAGGACAACAGGTCTGGCCCTCCAAAACAAAAAAGAACTTAAATGTCATTTTTTTAACTCCACAAACCAATACCAATGATAAATGATGCTTTTATTTTTTTAAAAAAAGCAGTGGACTATTTCTAGTTAATGTTAATTCAACTACAATATATATTAGAAAAGGTTTTACTTTCAGTTTTTTTTTTTTTTTT
>PVKC010011949.1:0-13602 GCA_004027635.1 Crocidura indochinensis | reverse complement strand
GTATAGGACCCTTGCCTTGTATATTGCTGACACAGATATGATATCTAGAACCCCATAAGAACACCTGAGTACTTCCAGGAGTAATCCCTTATCACAGACAAGGAATAAACCCTGATCATCATCTGCTCTGTCTCCAACAAAAGAAAACATATAGAAAAAAAATAAAGCAAGCAAGCAAGCCTTATACAGCAATGATTTTCAACTGTTATTAACTGCTGGAAAGTGAAAGTAGTAGAAATAAAAATTTATTTAGTCCAGGTAAACGGTTTAAATGGTAACACTTTTAACCAGCATGTGCAAGGCCCTGAGTAATATTTCTGACATCGCACATATACTTGAGCACCACTAAATATGATGTTATTATCCCAGAGCATGACTAGGTCTGAACATCATAGTCAGGCCTGAATGACTTGGCCATCTGCCACAGGAGTAGCTCCTGATTCTCCCCTAAACTTTGGGAGAGAAAGCCTTTATTTTTACAATGTCAATTTTATAATAATAATATTTATGCACAAATATTTCTAATTGTGTAGTGACACAATCCAGGTATTACATGTGTTAAGTAGCAAGAACTTTGTTGCAAACTGGCATGAATTGAATATCAGTGGTTTAGATCAACTGCTTTCAATCTGCCAACACAGTGACTTCTGACCATTTTCTCAATCCCTCTGAAGTTCATGAAAGTGTGTCCTTGAACAAAATATTTTGCCTTATATTTTACATCACAAACACACTTATCTGATCAGAGACACTGCTCTGGGGCTCATATTTCTGCTGCTGGAAAGCAGAAGATTTCTGAGGGACAGTTTGAGTGGGAGATTTAAAAATTAGACAAAGCAGTAATTTATCTCAAGTACAAAACTATCTAGAATGGTGAAACAGCATCCTTAAACAGATAGTAAAGCTAACAGAGTGACTTTGGACAAGTTGGAAGTCTAAACATTAAACTGGGAATATAAACTGACTTTTAAAAGTTTGTCATGATGCATTTGAAAGGAATCTAAGCAAATTATCCCACGTACTACAAAGTGTCTATGATTAAATTCCCCCCAAATTAAATCTTTTTAAGCATCTTTTATGATAAGGATATATTTGTGATATAGATGCGTTTCCTTATAGCTCCTCCTATAAATCCCCTCTCACTGCTAGTCTATCATGAGACATTTTACTTTTATTCTTTTTCTTTTTTTTTGTTTTTTTTTTTTTTTTGGCCACACCCATTTGATGCTCAGGGGTTACTCCTGACTAAGCGCTCAGAAATTGTCCCTGGCTTAGGGTGACCATATGGGACGCCGGGGGATCGAACCGCGGTTCATCCTTGGCTAGCACTTGCAAGGCAGACACCTTACCTCTAGCACTACCTCGCCGGCCCCTTTACCTTTATTCTTAATTTAAAGGTGAGGGCCTCTGTGCTGTCTTCTTTGTAATGGCAACTTTTTCTCCAGAGCTTTGCCAGGAAGTTTTTGTAGCTGGAATCTAATTTATTCCCTTCTTTTACATTTCTCACCCATGATAGGCAACTGTTATCAAAGAATCTTTGAGAAGAGAAAGAAAATTTGGCCAAACTCAGAAGTTGGTGACAAAGCTGGTATAAGGAAGTGCATTTCTTCTAAGCTTAGCCTCCCAGCAATTCTCCCAAGCATCTACGGAGCCCCACAATGTACTGGAACCTAGCTATCCATGAGGACATGAAGACAATGCTAATAGCTATATGAACCAATGAAAATATGTGGTTGGAGTTGGCTAGACTCATGAACTAATTAAAATGAATTATTAGCACATAGGTATAATTATAAAAGTAAGTGCTTACTTAACCCCTGTTGAATCAATTTAAGAAACTTAATATGCTGAATGTAAAGATTAACTTTTTAGAAGATTTTACCAAAAATAATGTATTGGAAAATAAATTTTATGGGAAGAAATTTTTCTGTTATTCGTTTTTAATTTATATATTTATTTAAGCACCATGGTTACAAATATGTTTGTAGTTGGGTTTCAGTCATAAAAATGTACACCCTCCCCCTCACTAGTACAATCTTCCCACCATCAATGCCCCACCTCTTCATCCTCTCCCATTCTTGCCTGTCTTCAAGACAGGCATTCTATTTTTCTCACTTACTACCCTTGTCATGATAGTTGTTGGTATAGTCATTTCTCTAAATGCCCTCACCACTCTTCGTGGTAAGCTTCATATCAATGCCTAATCCTTTCAAACACTATCTTATTGTCTCTAGGTATTATTCCAATAATGTCATATTTTTCTTAAATCCTGCAGATTAGTGAATCCAACTCTCTACCTCTGACTTATTTCACTCAGAATAATAGTTTTCATGTCCATCCATGTATAGGAAAATTCCAGGACTTTATTGTTCTGACAGCTGCATAGTATTCCATTGTGTTGATCTACCAGTTTCTTAAGTCATTCATTTGTTGTTGAGCAACTGAGTTTTTTCCAAATTCTGACTATTGTAAATAGAGCTGCAATGAACTTAGGCATGCAGAGGGAATTTTGTATTGTGTTTTTATGTTCCTAGGATATATCTCTAGGAGTCATATAGCTGGATCATAAGGGAACTCAATTTCGTTTTTTTGAGGAATCTCCATATTGGTTTCCATATAGGCTAAACTAGACAGCATTCTCAACAGCAGTGAATGAGAGTTTCTTTTCTCTACATCCCCGCCAGCACTGATTGTTCTTATTTTTTTGTGAAGTGTGCCAGTCTCTGTGAAATGGTATATCTCATTGTTTGGATTTGATGTTTAGTGATGTGGACCACTTTTTCATGTGCCTTTTGTCTTTCTGTATTTCTTCTTTGAGGAAGTGTCTGTTCATTTCTTCTCCCCATTTTTGAAGGGGTTAGATGGGTGCTTTGTTGTTAAGTTCTGTCAGTACCTTGTATATCTTAGATATTAACCCCTTATCTGAGGGGCATTGGGTAAATAGTTTCTTGAATTTTTATATGAGTCAATCTTTCCTTTGAGGTACAGAAGCTTCTCAGTTTAATGTAGTCCCGTTTGTTTATTTCTGCTTCCACTTGTTTGAACAGTGCTGCTTCCTCCTTGAAGATGCCTTTAGTCTCAATGTCATAAAGTGTTTTACCTACGTATTCTTCTATATACATTATGGTTTCAGGTCTGATATCAAGGTCTTTAATTCACTTGGATTTGATCTTTGTGCCTAGTATTAGAAGAAGGTCCAAGTTTGCTTTATTTGCATGTGGCTGACCAGTTGCTTCAACACACTTGTGGTAGTGGCCTTCCTTGCTCCATTTTGTGTATCTTGCATTGGCAGAATTTTTAACTGATTCTAGAATAATAGTGACTTGTTTGGTTGATTTATTTAGTATGTGCAATGAGTTTAGTCAAAGAAATCTTGAATTGATTAGTTCTGATGTATAGATATAACTGATTATTATTAACAATGGCTGTTATTAATTTTTCTAGAGAAACAATTTGTACATTGTCATGGATGATGGTAGACTCATTCAAGTGTGAAACTTTCTTCTATTTGTTTGTTCATGGGGTTCTTTAAGAAATTGGTTTCAGGGGCTGGAGTGGTGGCACAAGAGGTAAGGTGTCTGCCTTGCCCTCACTAGTCTAGGATGACTGTGGTTCGATCCCCTTGCATTCCATATGGTCCCTCAAACTAGGAGAGATTTCTGAATGCATAACCAGGAGTAATTCCTGAGTGTCACCGGGTGTGGCCCAAAAAACAAACAAAAAAAAAAGAAAGAAATAAATAAAATTGATTTTTTTAGAAATGTCACAATGTGTCACTCTATTATTTTTAGGACCTTCAACTCCCTAAATAGGTGATAAGAACATTAGCCACAAAATTTGACAGAGCTGTGGCATTAAAATGGCACATATTTTCTTAGACTCTTGGTGGGGGGGCACCTAGTTTTCTAGATATCTCGATACCCATCTACCTCCTGAATTGTGAAAACATCACAGCTATCATACCTAATCTTAGGTTTCTACAAAATCTCAAACTACACAATAGTTTTGTCATTTTTTCATATATACCCTTTCCCAAATTTCTTGGAATTATTCAGTATTGTAGATGGGCAGAAATTTCCATACTTGATTTATGATGTTATTTTAAATTGTTGGACCTTTTCCACTCTGGGAATTCCTATTAAATAGAGGGCTTAAAAACAAAGGAGATATTGAATCAATTGATTGAAAAGTATTTCTAGTTTTTTTATATGTTTGTGTCATTACTGATTGATTTTCAAGTATCACCACCAACCCCTCTTTTTTAAAGATAATTATTAGTTTCAAAACTAACTTAGATATCTACTTTTACCTCTTGCTGTCATTCTAAAATGTGAGCCATAATGTGTGTGTGCTTCACAGTTAGTTGAATCATTTAATTCTTTCATTCTCACATACCATGAGAAAGAGGTTATCACCTACATTCTGCTCTTCACAGAAGCTTGTGAAGAATTCAGAACTAGAAATATGGATTATTCAAAACTTAGTTAATGAATTTACATTGTGTTTAGCATATCACCATTGGCCAGTAACCAACTCGTGACCATTTTCCACTCTTCATGCTTTCTCTTTCAGTCATGCAAAGAATTTGGTCCCAAATTATGAGTAAAAATAAAAACCAATGAATATAATTTACACCTGGAAAGAATTTTTATAGATGGAGAGAAGTTTTTAGGGATGTGCAGATGGATTATGATTATGGGATCACTTTCGATTAACTATAGGATACACTGTTTTTATCACAGAGCACAACACTATTGATGGTCCCCATTGGAGCTATCAGACCTGGAAGAAGGAAAGTAGACACATCCAAGGTTGAGCCTTGTTTTGGAATACTGGTCTTGCTTTTATGACTTTCCTCTTTTACTCCTGAGAGAAAACTTCCTCTGTGTTCAATGACAACTCTCCAGTGATCCTATGGTAAGCATTTTATTCCTAAATACCATCTGCAGTTTGTTTTCAATAACAGAAAAAGAAAGATATGATGTTAGACATTTAGCTTCATGAGAAACTGTAGCAACAAGTTGCATTTTAAAATAAACTTTATTTTTATATACATCAAAGTCTATTTGAAGAAATGACCTGGTGAATCTTTTGTTATCTTATTAATATCTTTAGAAAGCAACTCTGATGCATCTTTGGTATACCTTGGGACTCACATAAATAGTTTCTTATATGAGGTATAAAGGTTTTAATTAACAAAGGATGAGAACCTATACCCTTTGTTTGGTGGAGGGGTGAGTCTTTCCCATTCTTTTTACTATCTAGATTCTCTGGAGGAACAGAAACATTTTGGCAGAAGGTGTCTCTATACTTGAAGCCTGATTTATTTTAATGAATGATATCCAAGCAGAGAAATGACTGCTGTGAGGATAGCTCTGGTAAAATGATATCTGAAGGGAACCAGAGGCAGTGCAGTGAGTGGGTAAGGTGTTGGTCTTGCATGAGACTGACCTTATTCAACATTCAGCAACTTCTATAGTCCTCTGAGTTAGTCCTTTGTGTAGAACTAGGAATAAGTATGAGCCCTGCTGAATGTGGCCCAAATCAAAATTCCTTCACTGAATCCAATGAAAGGGTTAACCATCAGATATATGAGAACAAGCAAGCTCCTCGATCAGTTCATAAAGATGTTTACCCTATTAACTATGACATTCACCAAGGACATTTGTATGGTGTTTTAACTGTAGCAGTAAGTTTTCTGTTTACCAGTCATATAATTTTAGACAAAGCTACATTTAAAATTCACATGTTCTTCATCGATATCAGGGGTTATTATAGTACATTCCCATAGCATTTGTCATGAAAATCTAATGTAACCAAAATACTTAAGTTCAGCACCTAAGACATAGAAAATATGCTATAATGTTACTTGCTACTGATTATTCTCAAGACCATTAATTCTGGTGGGAATTTTTAAATATCATCTATAAGGTGTCAGCATTACATCCTACTGTCACACACCACAAGGAGTGTATGATTAACCTGCCTCCTTCCTCCAGAGTTTGGAATGATACATAGTTCAAAGCTACTTTATCTTGAGCCAATGACTATATCTTAGTCCATTTCCCACTATCACCATATTGGTTCTGTGCTTCATTCTCACAAATTCCTTTCTCAAACAATGACAATGAGATAAGTCGATTTCATTTATATCAGCCTTTTTCAGGTGACATAATACAACTCATTTTAGCACTTAAGAGCTAATTCTTAATTCTAGAATTTCAATACCATTCAGCACTAACATCTAAAGTAGCTATGTGCTCAAGGAAAGGATTAGGCTCTAATTAAAGGAAGGCTGTAAATATTATATGAGGACCCTGGCGTTTCTGCTTGGTTTAAGTTACACCGACTTCCAATCATGCATTTTATCTTTTGGCATACATACATAGGTGCCCAATAAATGTTACCTTTGGTGATAATAAAACAAAAGTCAAACTTTCAAAAGTGAAATATCCAAAAGACCATTGTCTAGATTCTTGGCAGCAGCCAGAGAGCCAGTTTTCCCAAGTCAGCAGCCTGCAAGGAGGCTGGCCAGGGGCCAGTTCCCAGGGTTGGCGCATTCCAGGGGCCTGGCAAGAGGCCATTGGGGATGCTGTTTCCTCTTTCGTTCTCTTTATGTTGTGGAAAATCTTTACTGCTTACCCCTCTAAGTCATATCCCCCAACCAAAGTTAAAAAAAAAAAAAAAAAGGAAGGAATCACATGGGAATGATCTCCAGTCTGCCTCTCTAAATCCCACCTCCCACTGCTCCTAGTTAGCAAAGTCAAAGCAATTGAGGGTCGAAGACAAACAGAGGGACTGCAGCCCAATCCTCCAGCCTGATTCTATCAGGGGCACAGAGCCGGGGGCAGAGGACCCAGCAGGACTCTGTGCACAGGGAGTCATTGTAAACTGGCTTAGAAGACTATAGGCGATTTTGGAAGCCTTTAGAATAAAATTGCTTGTTATAAATAGATATTGGCTAGACTTCAGGGTGGAGAGCCAAAAGTAGACCAAAGTTTCAGAAAAATGAAATGCTCCATATAAGAAGGTCTGGAGTATAGTTCATTAATAGAGAACTCCTGAGCAATTGGACTAAGAAGAAACAAACCCAGCCTTTGGTTTGTTTGCCTGAAGTTAGCACCTGGGTGAACATTGTTTGCTGATAACATCATGGCTATGTCATTTAGTTTTAAACATCAGGTACATATATATGTCAACCAATATATTTTAAGTCTTGTCTGAATGCTTCCTTCATCTGCAGACAAAGAAAACCACCATCTGGAGTCACCATGAGTACCAGTTCCTCAAATTCTTAGTGTAGAGCTGACTGATGGCTGTTCGCTCAACTTGAATACTTTTCTTTATTTCTCCAAAGAGTCCCATGAGTAAGAGATTATTACATTTGTGTATGACTAAAAACACAGGCTCAGAGAAGCAGAGGGTGGTTAATCTTACTACACACAGATAGAAAGGGGACAATCCTGATGGCAGATCAGAATTCAAAGTCCAGTCATCTTATGCTCCTTCCATTAAGACATTCATTTTTACTGCTCTCATTCAACGGTGAACTCTGCATATAAATATCATGGTATATAGAACATTCTATCATAATGAGTTCTTCTTAATACATTTTTGGTGAAAATGATACCCCCAGCTTATTCAGCAGATTAAAATTCAACAGGTAGGAACTGCCAATAATAATAACACTTTTACTACAGTCTTCCAAAAAAGCTCTTGATTTATATTTCACTAGGCTACTATGACTACACTTTGGGCATGAAGATTCTGAGAATATAAGGAATTTGCTGTGCAGTGGAGTAATTGTATAGGCGTTAGGGTAGTTGCCTTACATGGGGGCAAGCCCAAATACAATCCCTGGCATACAAATGGTCCCCAAGGAGTAATACCTGAGTACAGAGCCAGAAATAAATCCTGGGCATCAATAAGTATGGACAAAAATAAAACAAAAAAAGCTTGCTGAAGACTGAATATTTACTAAAGAATTTATTTCCAGTTTAATTATAATGATTGGATTTCTGATTCTATGATCAATCTACTGTACATTATTTCTTAAACTCCAGCCTCTGTATTATATCTATATCTACATAGGCCTTGACTGCATTCTGTTTTTATTAGGATCCCTAAAATGATAATATAGAACTTGTGTTATGAAGTTATGTCATACTGTTTTAGTCCCACAAACTAAGTTGTGAGGACTAGAAATCATTCATTTCTAGCTTATATATTTATATTTATTTTTATTGTATTTGTAAGATGACACCCAGCTGTTAATTGAAAAAAAGGTGTTCTCCCATTTTGCTCTTTCCTTAAAATCTCTTTTTTTTGATATGTAAAAGCCCACCTGGATCACTTGACTTTCCTGCTACTGGTAAATTGGTTTAATAAAGAAAATGCAGTCTGGCTTTGGTGTGTGCAGAGATATCACAAGACAAAAAGCAAAATGGCTTTATGATTTTTTCCCAACTGACTTGGTTTATTAATTCTTGGCATCTTCCCTACCTGCATCAGACCCAGGGTGGAAATATTGGATGTGGGTTGATTTCACAACATTGGAATTTATTTTGCAGTAGGAACATTAGTTTATAAGAATATATATTTAAGGGTACAGTTTCAAACTTGAAAATATATATTACCACACCAAGTCCTTAGCAGTGTACCCCTTCCACTTTGATACTTTGCTCTTGATCCCTCTCTGAGAACACTTCTAAGAGATATACTTTTCCTTTCATTTGGCTTTATTTGCTCCTATTCTTTGCTTTTATATATCCCACATACAAGGGAATATAATATCTATTTATCGTTTTTTTAATATAAACTCTTTATTTTAGCATCATAATTACAAACATGATTGTAGTTGGGTTTCAGTCATTAACAGAACACTCCCCTTCACCAGTGCCATATTCCCTCCACCAATGCCCCGCCCCTCTCATCCCTTGCCTGTATTCTAGACAGGCATTTTACTACAGTTACTTTTTTTTTTAAAGTTTAGTAAGCTCTTCTTTTTTCTTTAAAGGATAAAAGTTAAAAAAGAATACAATAATAATAGTGTGAGAGTGTTGTTGTTGTTTACATAGGCACAGATCTATTTGTCTTTTACTATGAGATTAATTTCATTTTGAATGACCCCCCCAGAGTTCTATTAAGTTTATTACAGAAGCCAAGGTTTTATTTATTTATTTATTTATTTATTTATTTATTTATTTTGGTTTTTGGGTCACACCCAGCAGTGTTCAGGGGTTACTACTGGCTCCATGCTCAGAAATTGCTCCTGGCAGGCACGGGGGACCATATGGAGCACCGGGAATCGAACCAATGACCTTTTGCATGAAAGGCAAACACCTTACCTCCATGCTATCTCCCGGGCTCCAGCAGCCAAGGTTTTATAAATGAATATTTTACTGTATATATATCTATATATCTTTACATATAGTACAGTATATGTGTTATTTCTTTATCTACTTCTCTGCTGTTGGTAGCATAGGTTTCCATATTTTGGCTAAAGTGGGTAGTGCTGCAATGAATGTAGTGTGTATAAACCTTCTTGAATTGGTACTTTTCTATTCTTTGGGTGGCATTAGTAATAAAATAATCCTCATACATTGTGAGAATTTTAATCGACTCATTCTTTGTGAAAAATAGTAACTTATCAAAATATTAAAAACAAATATACCATATGATCCAATAACAAATTCTAGTTGAGTTAGCTGTTATCTAGTCAATTTTAATAGTTAAAAATAAATTAGTTTTGCATGGAACATATCTTTATTTTCTCACAGAAGTATAAGAAGGAAACTTTTAGGGCACATTTTAGAAATAAAATCATCTTGGGCAAATTCTGATAATCATATACATCTCTCTTTATCTTTATTACTCTAGTCTGAGTCAGTATGTTCCATGATCCCTGTGCACTTAGGATTTCAATGGGGTTTGATAAAGAGAAGTTGCCAGTAGGAGTCTGGTTAGTGAATGGGAAATGGGCATGAATTTCCATGTGCTGAGCTCTGTCTTGCTGTACAAACTGGTTGACTACATCCCTCCAGCTAAGATGCCATCTTCTCTTCCATGTGGTTCTCTTTTCAGTTACAGTGTTCTGGCACTACTTTTCCTTGGGCCTTCAGAACTATAAGAAATCCTGAACCCACAGTGTTCCTCATATAAAGATGCTGTATTAGTATATGATTAGTATGATTATACAGTATATATTCTACCACCTCTTTGTATAGAGAACTTTGGTCAAACTTTCGTTGACAGACCACCAAAAGTGTGCCAACTGTTTCCTTCTAAAAACCCTGAGAGTTTCTGAAAAAAGAAAAAATCTAATATTTTAGGTATATAATATTTGTAGGTAAAAATGTAAGAGAGTATTATGGGGTGCTTATGTGGATTGAAGATGCTAATATACCATGTTAGATCAAGTTCCACCTTGCTTTCACTTTCTCCTTGCTGCACCCTACTAAACTGAAAATAGATAAGATACTCATAGTATTACCAGGAGGTTCTAAACTTACTTCAGAAGATCTGCAAATAGTTACCAACCTCAGCCATCCAACTAGCTTCTACTTAGAGGGTGAGAAATGACAGTATAATTCACAGCCCAGTCAGATGCAATTGGTGCCTCAAAGACCTGACTTCCCACATTGTGCCTCTTCACACCAGATCACTGCCAGTTTGTAGAACCTCCAGAGTTATCAGGCAATTGACAATAAATTCCAACAGCCCATAGCTACCTTTATGCTGCACATTACAGATGGATCCAAAAAGTTATCAGACCAAACATTTTATTTCCCCCAATGCATCTATGTGCTTCAGCACAGTGAATGAATTAATTGATTAATAAAACCTATTAAGCTAAATCCAATAGCTTAAAAGTCAGAAGCAAAAGGTACTAAGAGACAGAAGGCAAGCAAACCTCAGCAACATCTTCAGAAATGGAAAAATATGATCCATTCAGCCTACTTAAGGAACTAAAATTTGTGAGGAGGAAACATTTGGAAATGACTGGATAGTAAGGGAAGCAAGAAGAACCGCTATTTGTGTTTGTACACAGCAATTCAGACAAATGGGATTTTGTGATAGGCGAGAACTGCAAATGAATACATGAAAGGAACGGAATAGAGCAGTGAATCTGCTGCTAAGTGTTTAACTACAATGGTTCCTATATTTTATCTTGAATTATTAATTGAAATTAGGATGACTATGAGGGCTATCTCTTGAATAGAAAATTAACAGAAAGATCATAAATACTTGCTAAGCTGAGCCAAAACAATAGGATACTGCAATGCCACACAAAGCAAGTAAAATGCTGCCTAATTCAAAGACATGAACCCTGTCACTGCTGCTTAATAAAAATTAATTGATAATAATAAACTTTAATATGGGGTGGTAAAAATGTGAATTTATTATGTTGCTGAAAAACAACTTACATATGTGTGTATACATACTGATAAATAAATAAGAAATAAAATAACATAAAAATAATTTAGTGTGCGTAACATTCTATTTTTTTCTACTTTTCAACAAGAAGTATGAGTTAGAGAATACTAACAGAAGGGTGGCAGGACAGGGAGTGGAGGGAGCTAGAGCAAACAATAAGTAAGTTAAAAATTCAGGATTACAAGAGGGCTTTGTTAGGTTTTGGCATTTCTTCAAATATAAGCCCAGTATTTTGGAGTCATGCTCCAATTTTTAAATTAGTCATGTTTTTCTCCTATAAATATCTATTTTAGGGAACACAGAGAGACCACAGATTATGTTTGGAACATTTTTATGAAATGTCTTCTTCCTGGGAAAAGGCCTCCTGAGCAATTCAGATGGAAGAGTAACCTCCTCTTCATAAATCCTGTCACTCTTATGGGCATCATTGTGTAACTCCATGTATCACTATAATTTGTATGTATAAAAAACTAGGTTTTCATGGCTGGAGTGATAATATAGTATGATTGGATCTCCAGCACTACATATGGTCCCAAGAGCCACATCTGGAGATATCTAGGAGCACAAAGCTAGGTTTAAGCCTTGAGAACTGCTGTGTGTGACTCAAATTTGACAATCACAACATTATTATCATCATCATCAACATACATACATACATACATATTTTTTGTAAAACAGAAAACACTTGTTTTCATTTCTTAGCACTCCCTTCACATTGCATTAGGCGCATTAGGTGCTAAGTTCCTATACTGGTCAATTAGAAATTCCAGAAAGGTGAACAAAAAGAATCCCCAGCTCCTACTGTGTACTCTGACCTGTTTTTAAGGAGATTGATGCAGGCTCAGACTTCTTGTATGGACAAAACACTATAGCATGTACTTTGGAAAGATCTGTGTGAGTCAGAGGATGTTGCAGAGAACTCAGTTACCATGGAGACTTGTATGATCTGATGATTCCTATTGTTGAAAAATGGTAAGACACCAGGAGAATGACAAGTAGATCTCTGAACCCAAAGAAAAATACAGACTGCCTAGCAAACATCTCTTTTCATTTGTACTGATGTCTGCTGTAGAAAGTAGTAACATTTCATCATTTTTCCATAACAGCACTTGCAAAGCTTGTTCAAAACGTTTCTAGTTCATATTTTGACTGAACGATCTGAGACTCCAAGTATTCACTGATATGCATCTGAGGCAGTCAGACAGCACTTATGACTCAGTTCAGAGACTGAGTATCTGGTGCCAATGTTTCTGAAATCTGATTCTGTGATCTAGCCAGAAAAGGTAGCCATGATTAGGTGTTAAGGTACAGGTTTAGATAAAGGTAGGTGAGACTATGTAACTATTCTAAAGAGAATATATACCTTAGATAATATAATTATATCTATATATTGGCTTTCCGTAAACATGCATATAACACATATATAAAATACCAAATATGATATATTTCAGAAAATACAAAACCTACAAATGTCTTTTAAAATTCTGCCTTATTTAGGACACCTTGGGACAAAAGAGGTTGCAGATATTATATGAAACAAAAATATGTCCACAAACACAGAACTACTGAGGAAAAAGTAAAAGTCATAAAAAAGAAGCAGGCCTAAACATCTTCCCTTTATTTTTTATTTTTGGGCTACACCCAGTAGTGGTCCTGGCTCTGTGCCCAGAAATTACTTCTGGTAAGATTAGAGGACCATAGGGATTCTGGGTGGGCATTAAACCTGGGTTGGTCTCATGAAAGGCAATGCCCTACTCACTATTCTATGGTTTCCAGCCCTATCTCTCTCTATCTTCTAAGCTTGCTTAGTTCTCTTCCAGGAACTTCTTCACCCCATAATCAAGATCTTCACTGCTTCTGAATTGACTCTGCTCACTGAAAAGTTTGTCTTCTTGGTCATTTCACTGTGTATTTTCTGTGTGTCTGTCTTCAGATATTAAAAACCAAGCCCAATCAGATATAAGATCACCAAGTAATAAACCAGAAACAGAGGGAGTCACTCAATTTAGAAGTCCCTGGGGAGAGGGTGGAGGATATAGGAGACAGAATGGGAATGGAGGTGGAGGGAGGACCAATTGATGATGGGAATTCCCCTGATTCAATGTTTATTTGTAAATGGAATATTACTGTGAATATCATGTAAACCACTATGATTAAAATAAAATT
>PVKC010011948.1:0-24184 GCA_004027635.1 Crocidura indochinensis | reverse complement strand
TCCCCATTTTTTTGACCAAAGTTTACAAATCTTTCACAGTAATATTTTAAGTACATGGCGACATTGAATCAGAGACATTCCCACACCAATGTTGTCCTCCCTCTATCCCTGTTCCCAGAATGCATCCTATATCCCCCTCCTTTACCCACTGGGCTTCTAATATAAGTGGTCCCCTCTGTGTCTAGCATGTTGTAGATTGTGTATTGTTTCTGTTATTGTTGTTTCTTGTTATCTTTTCATATTAGTTAATGTTGGTGCTAAATCTAACCCCAACAGATGTTGGAGCTAAGCAATATCCTGTTAAGAGAAAATCTAATTTTAGCACTCTATGTATTTTTCTAGGCACATTTCTTCTTTGTAATTCTGCCCCATTGTTTTCTGTACCTATAACTTCACTATAATGCACATCTTGATCACTGCACCTATAAGTATTAATAATTGACATAGTTACTCCACACATTTTACTATACTAATATTCTTAACTTTTCTTTCCATGTAAATTGTATTACAAACGTATCTCCTATCCTCTGACTTGAAAAAGAAGTCTCACTTGTTATTGCTGGTCATTGAAGACCCCTGATTTAAAAGGCAATAGCAGAGCATCCTTCATCCCATGCTAAATTGCCTATATCCTTCCTAGACATATTTAAAGGAAATATCAGTCTGTTGGAAAAAAGAGTGCTTTTTGAGTCTTTTTTATGGTAGAAAATGGAATAAACAGCAATTTGTAAGAAAAATATTTTTATGGCAGAATTTCCCATTTGATGTTTCCTACTCCTTCATTGTCTCTGAGTTAGGAACAGAAGTTAGCTAGGAAGAAAGCTGTGAAGCATGCTGCTTCTTTACTTTTTTATATATTACTCTGACTTGACTGCATGTTATTTTAATTGACACTATTATTGGTATCACTGTAAATGAATTTTTTGAATATAATTAAACTTCCCAATAAGATATTGTTAAGTGATGTGATCGTCCTGGATAGTAGAGTGGTTGTGTCTGAATCTATTGGTTGTTGTCAAAGATCTAGTTTTACTGGGACTGAGCAGCAGTAGTTTAATCTCTGGATAGGTTCAAATCTAAGGGTTAATGATCTTCCTATCTGACTAATGCTATAAAATTTAGTCTTTGCCAATGAATTTCTATGTTCTTCCCTGCAGATTACTTGTCCTGCTATTCTGCTTGTCTGGCTAAAATTAAACTTATATAATCAAGGCTACTAGTACAATATTTAGGTAAAAAATATTAACATAATCAAACATTTATCTAATAACTTAAAAAAGAAAATGACTCAATTGAATAAATTCATATTAATTGATGAACAATAGATTTAATAACTATATTATGTCAATTGAAGTCTACAAAGTCACTGGATAATAAGACACTTGAATGTCTTCTGCGAATTTAGATAATTCAACACAAGTCTGATTTGTTAATGTGATAGACTGGCAACCAATAGAATAGCTGAGCAAGCATATCAAACACAATTCTTACACTAATGAATCTATTGTTGTCCTGTGCCAAAGTTCTGTCTTCATTTTGAATCTAAGTATTTAATCATTCAATAAGTAACTGACCTCCCACTGTGAAAGTGTGGATTTGCTTTTTAATAGATGCCTCCTAGAAAACAGGAGATCAAAAATAAATTTCTGGTTTCATGGAAATTTACTTCTGACAAGAAAATATTTGAAAAGTGCATAAACACAAACACCAGCTAATGTTATTCTTAAAGTAAAAGCATTCATTGAATATCTACTCTGATGCAAAATGTCAAGCCAAATGTATAAGTATAATGAGAGAGTTACAAACAAACCCCCATATATTTATGCACAGTTAATTACCATTTTTGACAGAGCAGTAATTTACTAGATCATTCATTCATTCAGTCAATAAATTTCAGCTTCTCTCATTATAATCATTGCATATTCAGACACCTGGGGCATGTGAAGCAGAAAGAGACAATTCTAGGTTTTCAGTGAAATAGAAGTATTAATTAACTACTAATTTTCATTGGAATTATGGGAATTCTATTGCATCAATTCCAAAAACGACTGAGACTCATGTATATTATAAATTACCTTCTAACTATAATATTTTACAATACAGTTTATAATATATTTTTATTTTATCATATTCTACACCTTCCTCCAAAACCTTTTATCAGAATAAAAAAGAAACACTTATCTAACAATTGACACAGAACAGTTCTATCCATTTGTCAATGAAATCTCTAACCATAGTTTAATTGCTGTGAACTTATAAGAGTTATGATCCTAGCAGTTGCATTAGACTTATTCCAAAATCGCACAACTTTGAATAATAACAATCAGGGAATTGTGGACAAACACTGCTTGAAAAGTCATTGGTTTATTTTGAAAATGGGAACTATGACAAGAAGTAACTTTTGAGAATGTATTTGAAGAAAGGTTGACCAAAACTGATTAAGCACATGTCCTTCCAAATGCTGTGCAATAAAATATCTGAGACATTTTGCAATTTTTGTGTCAACCCATTTTTTCCCATCAAATTCAAGCAGTATATGAAATCTAGTGTTAATTAAGAAGGCAAGAAAACACCTTACTAAACTTATACTTTGGACGATAAACTCTTTACTTAGTGTTTTAATATTGAAACATCCTTTTAATTTATATTGAATTGAGACAGATCCGTATAAATGTTCTTGTCTCGATAAAATTTACAGACTACTTGATGAATAAAACTGGCCAGTGGAAAAAACACAATGAAGGATGTACTTAACAGTCATTTGCTTTATCAATACATATGATAAAATTTTCTTCCAATCTTTCTAAGCCATTTTCTATACATATGATCAGCAATGATGTATGTTTATAGTATATTAATTAATTTCATTGCCTACTCATAAATATGGATGTTTTACTGAAAAACCCTAACTGTTTTATCATCCTAATTCTACTCAGAAGAAAATTAAAGTCTTCTTACTTTTTCTGAAACATATACTATAGCCAGTATTGGTCAGTTTATCTCCCTAAGATATGAGCTGTCTTTTCATTCATAAATCCCTTATGTGTTCATCTGTTTCTGTGATTTGGGCATGACACAAGAAAAAACACTATACTCTCCCTAATTCTAAGCAAAGATACCTAAGTATGTAGAAAAAATCTTTTCAAGGTGAAATATTTTGTAATATATGAGAACTTCTTAGAAAATAAAACCATTAGTTCCTTTAAGTATATCTCAGTTTTCTATGAAACTAAACTAGTTCATTTCAAAACTTTTAATTCTGGGGTTAAGAATGTGAATGATGATAGATAAAATTATAAAACTTAATTCATTTTAGGATACTCAAAGAAACCTACATAAAATGACATTGTTGAATTATTGTTTTATTTTGATGGTTAGGAGGATTTTGGTGAAAAGATAATTTAGGTAGACTCAGTCAATGGAATGAATATTTTAGAGTTATAATACAAAATGGTAACACTTCTATAACTTATAAATAAAGTTTAAAAATTTTTATAACCTTAAAATGCTAATGAGTATTTTGCAGATCTCTATTCCTCAACTATTGGGACCTAACTCAGCTATTTCTCAGGTATAATCTAAGTCTGGCCAATATACATAGGGCTGGGAGAGGGTGCTGAAAGAAACATATATTTCAAAATAGGTAAATAACATGTTTTTTGGGTAACACCCAGCAGTGCTCAAGAGTTACTCCTGGCTCCATGCTCAGAAATTGCTCCTGGCAGGCACGGGGGACCATATGGGGCACCGGGATTCGAACCGATGACCTTTTTGCATGAAAGGCAAATGCCTTACCTCCATGCTATCTCCCGGGCCCCATAAATAACATGTTAAAAAGCAAGATGATTCATTTATTTTTGGATTTTAGGTTGCACCCAGTTATCAGGGATTATTCCTCTATCTCTGTACTCAGTAATCATTACTGCTGGGCTTGGGGGACCATATGGAATGTTGGGATTTAATATATGTCAGCTGTGAGAATGGCAAACACCCTAGTATCTCTCCAGCCCCTAATAAGCAAGGAAAGTAGAAGATTTTGTCATGAGTATCTGTAGGAACAGAGTTTTCTAAATAACATACATACCTCAGCAAAATCCAAATATCTTCTGACACCAAAGCAGCTCCAATAGTCTCAACAGCACAATTCAAATTAAATATCTTCTGTAAGGCTGTATTCTTAAATAAGTCTACAGAAAGAAATGTTTAAACCTCATAAAGTAGTCTGGGGACATGTCTTAAAGTACTGGAAGGCATACATCACAAAAATGAGTCATGTGTTTAATAACCAGTAGAAACGTTCACCAAATATTGAACTGGAACTGTACCTGATTTCAGATGGGGTGCCTGTTACTTCAGACCCTAAATTGTAGGTAACAATAAGGTTGTATCAATTATTATAAATCATGAGTATCAAATTATAAAAAGAAAACTTCAGTTTTTAAAGTATGAGATTTGATAATCATTAAACTTTACAAAGTATTTGGTAATATAAACAACATTGGCTATAAATTGTATGGCTTTAGACTTCTGAAAACACTGAAAGTGCTGAATTGCAAGAAATGATATAGTATGAGACTCATTGTATACATTTGAGAGATATACATCTATGTTTTTAGCAAATGAACTAAAAATGAACTCATGAATAATGTACTTCAAGGGGTAAGAGAGATAGAATATACGGTAAGGAGCTTATCCTTTATATAGCTGACCCAGACTTTAATCTCTGGTCATATAGGGTCGCATGATCTCCTCCAGGAGTAAACTCTAAGCAGGAAACCAGGAGTAAGCCCCAAGCACTGGTGATATAGTACCCAAACAAATAAAATAAAGTTAAATAAATGCAATATATATTTTAACAATGTAATAATATCTTAGGGAAACGTGTTTATAGAAATAATATAAAATGCAAATGATACAGTATAAAATATATAGCATTAAATATTTTATACGTACAAATAAAATTAAAAGTTGTATCAAATGTTTTAAGTTTTTATTATTAGTACATATAAGGAGGTATGATAAGAATATTGTCTATAAATTTATTATTAAGTCATCATAATAATCTTATAAGGAATTAGTCATTTTGTAATATGTAAAAATTTTTACTAAGTTAAAATCTTATTCATGTCAAACATAGAGCATATGAAATAGTCTTAATTCAGACTCAATCCCCTTTTCACCAAATTATCTACTGTTACAAGTTCCTATGATAGTACAGAGGATGTGACTGCTTTAGTAAATGATGATACTTAAATATATATCGAGGGGTATGCTTTTACTACAAATCCATACATAATATGCACAGGGAAATACATAAAGTGGATAATCCTGTGCATTGTTTCATTTTAATTTAGATGGTAGAATTATTGATGATTTGTTTAATTTCAAAGTTTGTTTTCTGAACTTTGAAAAGCTGTTTCTTTTTATGGTAAACATTTCAAACCAATAATTTGTTCATGTAAAACTGTTAGAGCCAAGAGACATGCTTTCCACTTTTTATCTTTCAAGAATTTGAACAATTATCCCATAGACCTACTCCAAGAATTATATTTCTTTTTATTGTCAATCATGACTTTAAAAGCTTCAATTCTACCCTGTCAAAGAAACTCATTTTTGAACATCTTTGTGCAGCTGAGGGTCCTCTGACTCTTTAGAGAAAAAAGATTCATTCAGTCTCAGAGCTCTGACCTGAAATAGAAGAAACTTTCTATTTGCCACATATCAAACCCTACAACTCTTTTCCTTTTGTGACTGAAGCCTTTCAAGGTCATAGGATTAAATACAACTAGAGGAAAACTGATATTGCTATAGGATAGAAAATGCATTATGTTTTTTTTTAATTATATGTGGAACAGAGAAGAATTGCTCTACTCTTGTATACGTATTTGTTTGTGTCTTTTTCCTCTTTGTAACAAGGCCATCTCTAAATACATAAAAGTAGATAGATTTTAGTTAAGAAAAAATAAGAAATAAAAAATGTGTGGTCATGGATTTATGTGTCTCATTTGCTTTCAGAATCTAAAATATTTTAAGAATTAGAGAATAAATCTATATGCATGCAATACAACATACTCATAAATATAAAACTATACATTAAAATCTATGTTATATACAGGTATATGTATTACAAATTAAGGCAACATGCATAAAAACATATACACATGTATAAAACATAACATATACACATTTATAAGAAATACAAACTTTTCAAACACTTTCAGAGTTAAATATATAAATTTCTTAGATGACTAGTATATAATATACCTAGTTAAATTTGTGTAATTCTTGACAGAGGAAGAATGACCATATTCACAGAATCTAGAGGATATCTATGGTTATCATGTTTGTGATTTTATATCAGATAATATATTAAATACTATCAAAAGTAATAGAGTCAGCAATGCTGACAGAGTAACGATCCACATGGCGCTTCTACATAAAGTTTTTATTTAAATTTGCATTTCCCAAACCAACATAAAAACTCTGAACTAGATTATACCTTTCCCAAATTATAAAGGACTGTAGTTAATAAAGCCTTTAAGGGGCCACTTTGATTTTATTAGAGAAAGGAACAGAGGTGATATTATCCAAAATGGCATGGAAGATTAAGACCATATAAAAATTGACACAAACTCTGGAAATTGTGACTGATGATTATTCTTAGTAATTTTTAATAATTTTGCACTATATGATGTAATACTTTTCAAGTTAGCCTTATAAACCTTCTTTTTGATAAGTAAATCAGAATCTAGATTTAGTTAGGCAGAAGATAAAAACAAGGGCCAAATGGAAGTAGCTAGCCTCATATCTGATTGTACATATTTCTAAAACAATTATTACATTTCTTATAGTCTAGAGATTTTCCTTTTGAACTTATTAAATTAATCTTAACACACTTTTTTGTAATAAAAATGAGTTTTTAATATTTCAAACAAACAGAACATTTTCTGTTCACAAAAGTGAGCATTCCCCAAGCACATCATTGTTGACTCCAAAATTAAGTTTATCTTGTGTAAATTTATGTACATCAATATATATACACATGTCTTTCTGTTTTTCCTTATAAACAGAATAATATAGCATTTGTATTATTCTTCATTTATAAACAAAATATCATTAATTTTGTGTTATTAATATATTGATGGTTTCTATATTGATATAAATGGATTTTAATTATTTATTTGACTTATTGATTATTATAAAATTTTAGTAGTTAGGTAGATACAATAGTATTAGCTTTAAACAAATTCTTTTATGAGTATTATTGATTTATAAATAAGTAAAAGAAATAACACAAATATTTCAATTAGGGGCAGGGCGGTGGTGCTGGAGGTAAGGTGCCTGCACTAACCTAGGATGGACCACGGTTTGATCCCCCAGTTCCCCATATGGTCCCCCGTGCCTGCCAGGAGCGACTTCTAAGCGAATAGCCAGGAGTAACCCCTGAGCGTCACCGGGTGTGGCCCAAAAACCAAAAAAACAAACAAACAAACAAACAAAAAAACAAATATTTCAATTATTATGTAATAGATTCTACAATGATAATGCAAACACTTGCAAAGTGATTATATTTCACACATTATTAACATTGATTTAATCAAGAAACAGAATACCATGTGACAGTTATTACAAATTTTTTCATGTTTTTGAATATTTTTTCCATTTCCATCTTTTATCAGCTCCCTTAACTTTCCTTATTGCTGCTAGCTGCTAATATGGTATTCATTTTATAATTTTAATATTTTAAGAATAGCACATAAACAGGATCATGAAGTATGCAATGATACAAAGCAATGCAAAGACGGGATTGTCTTTTTCATTTTTTCTATGCACATTATCTATGTTTTACTATTGAAAATCATATAAATATTAAACTTTTGTGTTAACATTATTAGGAATAATTCTCATGAATGTGATTCTTAGATTTTATAGTAATTTTAATTTTATGATATGTTGCCAAACGGCTTTCTAAAGTTACTATAGTATTTTATATTTTCATCATTATTAAAGGTTATATATGATCTCTAAATCATCTCTGAAGTTTAATGTTATAATATTTTGCTTGGTTTTAGTCAATAAAACAGTTGTATAACTGTAACTCAATGTGATTTCCTTTTTTATTTCTCTACTAAATAAAGATCAATTTATGTGCTTGATTCTCATCTTTTTAATTTATTTATTAAATCATCATTATTTGTCCTTAATATTTTCTAGTTGTATTTTTTGACATTGCATATTTAAAATTTTGTATTTATTATATGCAGTAGTTCTTTGTCAGACACGCATATCAAAAATATTATATTTAACGAAAAATGTAGTTTGCTTTTTCTTGGAAAAAACTGGAAGGTATCATGCTGAGACAAGTTATCCAGGATATCAGTTACAGGATATTTTTCTCATTTATTTGCTATAATGAAACTTGGCATGTAAATAAAAAATTATAGAATACAGCAAAATCTGGGGTTGGTGCGGTGGCGCTAGAGGTAAGGTGTCTGCCTTACCAGCACTAGCTTAGGATGGACTGTGGTTCGATCTCCCGGCATCCTATCTGGTCCCCCAAGCCAGGAGTGACTTCTCAGTGCATAGCCAGGAGTAACCCCTGAATGTCATCGGATGTGGCCCAAAAACGGAAAAAAAAAAAAAGCAAAATCAGAGATTATATTTACAAAACTGAGTAATTAAGGGAGGGAGTGGGACATATTAAGAGAAGAAAGTGGTTGTGATACTGTTAGGAGGTTTAGTTTTGGAAAATTAAATCCAAAACCATCGTTTTTATTATTACTGTAAAATCACAGTGCTTCAAGCTAAATATGGTAAATTACCTTTCATTCTCTTATTAGAGACTTAATGCAAAATATTTAATGTTAGCTATTTTCCTAGAAATGCCATTATTTATTTCATGTGACAAATATTGAATAGGATCTCAGAGTCCATTAGATGTACATGGCTGTTCGCAATACTGTTGTTTCAGGATTCAATGTTCCAACACAAATCCTACTTTTTAGTTGAGTATAAGAATTTTTTTAACTAACTTTCAATGTTGAAGTTTTCACCTACAACCTTTCTAAAGTTTTACTTTAGATTTATATTTAAATTCTAGTCAATTTTATACTACTTTTGTACATACTGTGAAATTTTATTTAAGTTTCATCTTTTCATGAATGCCTGTGAAAACTGTTTGAACACAATTTGTGAAGATTGAACTTAATGTCAATGAATCTATTTTGTTTATGTGTGATAGTTGTGGCTTCTGTGGTCTATTTTAGTGATATATTTGTTTTATCTTTTTTTTATTTGTTTTGTTTTGTTTTTGTTTGTTTTTTTTGGGGGGGGTCACACCCGGCAGTGCTCAGGGGTTACTCCTGGCTCCATGTTCAGAAATTGCTCCTGGCAGGCACGGGGGACCATATGGGGCACTGGGATTCGAACCGAAGACCTTTTGCATGAAAGGCAAATGCCTTACCTCCATGCTATCTCCCGGGCCCCATATTTGTTTTATCTTATATATTTATTTGTTTATATGGAATAATATGTTATTCCACTTTGATTTAGTTCCATGTATTTTTCGACTTTCATGACTATTTTGTATTTGATATTAATTATTTAGAAAGATAGTTATTCATGTTAAAGTGTTTTGAGATTTTCTTGTTTACTCTGCTATTGATTTCTTGTGTGATTCCATTGTGGACTGAGACCTAACTCTGTGTTAATTCTTCCAATTGTACTAAACATATTTTTATTGTCCAGCTATATTCTATATTGGTAGTTTTTCATGGATTCTTGTTTTAGGAAGGATATTTTGTAAATCTCAACTAAAGCCCTAAAATTGTTGATATTATTGAATTCTATATTTTTCTTGACTTTCTAATTCTCTTCTGGATTGTTAATAAAGAGTGAAAAAGCCAAACAAAGCCTTGTGGATTTATTAATGTTGTCTTCCAGTTTTATCAGTTTCTTTATTTCCATTTTTTCAAGTATCCTGTTTATTGCATACACAATTAAGATTGTTGTTATATATCCCAACAGACAAATGGTTCGGTTCTTTCACCAAGTTCCAAAAGGAAATTAATGGCTGCTCAAACTTCCAGGTAGCCTGATTAGGCTGATGACTCTTTGGAATTCTAAGAAACTGTATGGTGTGGGGTAGATTTCCTTTTCTGAAAACACAGCACAACATCCTACACCCTCCAACGAAAATGGCCCAGCTCCACCACTTAACCTCATCAAATTTTCAAGGCGCCAAATTTGTTTCAGATCTATAAATCCTGGAACACGTGGACAACCCAGTAGTATCACAGCTGTGCTGCTGTTGTACGTAGCCATGATTTTTATAGCTTGGTTTACATCTTTTTTGAGAACAAAGTGAGTCTGCGGAGCTGGTAGGGCGCAAACATGGCAACCGTGTTTGTTTCTTCTCCCTTTTATAATCCGATGTCTATTTTTTATATATGAATATAGTAACTTTATTACTCTGGTTGATATTTATGTAATCTTTCATTATCTCATCTCACCACATATGCACTACATTATATAAAATTTCATCGTCATACATTTTAACACACTTTGAAAAATTGAGAAATATTAACTACCCCCAATTTTGTATTCATTACACTGAATCCCATGAAATATTCCATTGATTTTATAATCCTTTCCATTAGTTGTTAAATGTTTGAATTATTCTGTTCCCTGATAGTTAGAAAAGCTGGTAGAATATTATGTTTGGTAGCTTTATTCTGTCCCAAAATTCATTTTCCCTGAGGCTTATCTGGGTTTTAGAGGATATATACTTTGTTTTTGACAACTTGTTCTTGATGGTATTTTTTTAATCAGAGAGTCTATACCTGTCAGATTGGCTTTTTTTTCAATTATGTAATGTTCTTGCATGATTAGTTCATCCAAATTAGAAGAATAAATGAAAATATCTCAGTTTCAAATACAAACAACTGTAGTTGTTTCTTACTAACGATACAATCTGTGATAAGTTTGCTTACTGCAATGCTTGTCTTCCAGTACTGCTTTGAAGATAAAATGAAATATAATATCAAGTAATTGTCATTTTCCTAAGTGCTGTGCATTTATTATTCACATAGATTCTTTTCAACAGCTGTAATATAGAATTACTTTATTTCCAGTTATACAAATAGAAAAAACACACAAAATTAATATTCTCAAGAGCTGGAGAGATAGTATGGAGGTAAGGTGTTTGCCTTGCATGCAGAAGAATGGTGGTTCGATTCCCAACATCCCATATGGTCCTCCGAGCCTGCCAAGAGGATTTCTGAGCATACAGCCAGGAGTAACCCCTGAGCACTGCCAGGTGTGACCCCAAAATGAAACAAAGCAAAAAAAAATTAACATGTTCGAGGTCACACAACTAGAAACAGCTATATAGGAAATGAACTCAGGTAACAAGGTGTAAAACCCTATTGTAACCCTTCTCAAATTCTGACTAATACAATTGCATGGCAGTAACCTTCCAGAGAGTTCTAAGAGCCATTCAGCTCATTTTAGAACTAACTACCATATTTGATAGAATTCATTTTCAAATGTGTCATTTATTTCTGGTTATATTTTTTTCTAATATACTTGCACATGTTACTACAGTCACCTTTCTTAGAGTTAAGACATATTAGGCACTTAGAGAATCAAAGAATAGTACAGGGATCAACTGTAGAGGTTTATAATCAAGATAGAACTATCAGGTCTTTGCATTGAATGGAATTCTGCAGATAGTAATGGACTAGTTCTTCATTTTGAAGATAAATAACCTGCATCTCAAAGACTTGTTTTAAGTCTCATAGCACTTTCCAGGCCATAAAAGTGCTTTCATTCACATTTCCCCATCAGTAAAGCCATTTCACGAGGTAATACTAGTCCCACTTTACGATTGACAACAGTTGAGGTCTCCAGAGGTTATAAAATTTGACTGATGCAGGGAGGCAGTAATAGAGAAACCTGGTGTGGAACCCTGGTTTGTTGTTTTAAATTAGTGATCTTTTCACATAATCATGTGTGTGTGTGTGTGTGTGTGTGTATGTGTGTGTGTGTGTTATTATAATTTTACCTATGGTTTTAGGGTCAAATTGAAAAGAAGAAACTAGTGAGCTTTAATACAAAAAGAACCTTTGTTCTAATCATAATATTTTACTTACTTGCTCATTAAATGAATGAATGTTTTCACTGGTCTTGATCTCCTGAGTACTGATAGTGATTTCCTGAGAATAGAACCAGTAATGTGGCATGAGCAACAGATTACGTATGAAGTCTTTCCATGAAAAAAAAGCACAAATTCTACACAGTCTTTTTCTAGAGGTCCATGATACTTCCAGGTTTGGAATACTTGTATGATTTTTAGGTACAAGATTTAAAAAATCATATTATAATACCACACTGAGACGTGAGAAAGTTTACTCTGAGTATAGAAAGGAAACAATTCAATACTTATGGAGAGGCCAGAAAAATTGTAATGTTTTTTAATTGTTGTATACTTGCCTTTCAAAGAAAATAAGTTAAGTAATGCCAGAATATATGAGTAGGAAACAAGTATCCCACATTTTATCACTTCTATAATTGTTTTTTAAAATGAACAAATAAAGCATAGAAGTCAAGACTTGGGTAACTAAGTAATTGAGGAAAGACTAACTTGTACGAAATGTGATGACTTCATTTCCTTTTTGCAAAATATGGAGAATTTGCTTAAATTCTTTTCATCCAAAATGACTTGTGGTCTTAGAGAGATTTAAAAAAGAAAGAAATCATAAATGTTATATAAGTTGAGTTATATTTACCTTTTAAAAAAACTAACACAAGAGGCCAGAGAGAAAGCACAGCATGTAGGGTACTTGTCTTGCTGTGGCTGACCTTGCTTCAGTTCCAGTCATCCCATGATTCTCTAGAGTTACAAGAATTAGAGTGATTTTTGAGTGCAATTCCAGGAGTAACTTCTGAGCACTGCCTGGTGTGGCACTTAAAATAAATAAATGTAGGGGTCCAGGAGATAGCATGGAGGTAAGGCGTTTGCCTTTCATGCAAAAGGTCATCGGTTCGAATCCTGGTGCCCCATATGGTCCCCCGTGCCTGCCAGGAGCAATTTCTGAGCATGGAGCCAGGAGTAACCCCTGAGCACTGCCGGGTGTGACCCAAAAACCAAAAAAATAAAATAAAATAAAAAATAAATAAATAAATAAATAAATGTATTAAAACAGACAAAATAACTGGGGGCCAGGAGGAAAAAGTATAATAAGTTAATTTTTGGAAGGGGCAAAAAAAATACATTCTCTCAAAGCTATTTTATGAGAGTGGGTGGAGCCACACCTGGTGCTATTCAGGACTTACTCATGGCTAAGTTCTCAAAGATGACTTCTGAAGTTTCTTGAAGAAACGTATGTGAAGCCATTGATTACATGTGGGACAACCACATGAAGAGCAAATACCCTACCTCCTGTAAAATCACTCTGGACCTCAAAAATTATTTTTGAGAAAATTTCTATGGGCCTGATTTTTATCACAAATTAAAGAATGCTATAGGTAACAGGAACTTTTATTCTAAATGTAAGGAGGAAAACAATGAATGACAAAATCTTTGAAGAAAATCAAGTAAAAGTTTGTGAGAACTAATCTCATTCTCGCTTAAAATGGCTACATTAACTTTAGTCAATTAACAAAATGACTTCCTCAAGATATTGACTCTGATAATGTGTATTTTATACTATCAAAATGTATAAAGGATTGTCTTCTACCCAAACAAAGTACCATGATAATTACAATCATAATAACAATGATAGTTAAAACACCTATCATTATTTATAATTTTATTTGCAACAACTCTTCAATTAACATGCCCATGAACTTGTCAGCATACAATATGCTCTTTCAGAAAATGACATTTATGAAACTCTTTTTAAAAATTATGTGGGGATCAAGACAGAAAAATCTTTAGCAATTATCAAAAATATAAGCTGAATAAAGAACATGGTAATGTGAATTTCCATTCACTTAAAGAATAATAGGTATCATTTTTCTTCAGATTCAGAGAGAAATGCATTGCATAATAACTACTTCATTAACATAAACTTTTAGAGAAGAATGCACTCAATTTGTTTCTTCTCCTCATATTCTACGTGATTATTAAAAAAGCTAAAATACAATAGACTAAGAAATTCCCAGTAACCAATGTGTGGATAATTTGCATTTTGTTCACAAAAGAATTCTATTCTGGGTGTAAATTTTATCAATATGGACATAGAAAGTAAATCAGTCTGTCAAATTTCCATTGCTTACCTTTCATTTTTAAAGTTACATATTATTTCCCTTACTTTTCCTTTGTTATTGTTGCTTCTACAATTGTTGAAAGGTCACAAATAATAACAGAGGCTTTTAGATTTTAAGTGGCAGTGCATTAGAATCATGCATTGCTTATCAGGTTGGAAGATACTAGAGTTTGAGAGTGTAGCCTCATTTCTTTACAAGCACCTTACCAAGGAGCTGACTGTGTGTGTGCCCCTTATTCCTTTGCTATTCCTGTGCTAGAATGCGTGTAAGATACAATTTACCCAACTTAACTTTTCCTCTCTCCTTTCCTCCCTTTCCTCCTTTCCTTCCTGCCTCTTGTTCCTTCTTTTTCCCTTTCTTTTCTTTTTTCTTTCTCACTCTTTCTCCCTCCCTCTTTTTTTCTGCTTTTCCTTCCTAAAATCTTTTCCTTTTCCTTCTTTCTTTTTTCTTTTGCGTTCTGTCTTTTCTTTCCTTTCCTTTTCTTTTTTCTTTCTTTCTTCTTTTTTTTTTTGGTTTTTAGGTCACACCCGGTGACGCTCAGAGGTTACTCCTGGCTATTCGCTCATAAGTAGCTCCTGGCTTGGGGGACCATATGGGGAACCGGGGGATCGAACCGCTGTCCATCCTAGGTTAGCGCAGGAAAGGCAGGCACCTTACCTCCAGTGCCACCACCCGGCCCCCCTTTTCTTTCTTTCTCTTTTCTATCTCTTCCTTCCTTTCTCCCACCTTCCTTTCTTTTTTTCTTTCTTCCTACCTTCCTTCCTTCTTTCTTTTTTCTTCCTTCCTTCTTTTTTCTTTTGTTTCCTTTTTATTTCTTTGTTCTTTATCTTTTTCTTTCCTTCCTTTCTTTTTCTTCTTTCTTTCTTTTGTTCTTTATCTTTATTTCCTTCCTTTTTCTTCTTTCTTTCTTTTCATTCTTTTGTTCTTTATCTTTCTTCTTACCTTCCTTTTTCTTCTTTGTTTGTTTTTCCTTAATTTCTTTTCTTTCTTTTTCCTTCCTACCTTCATTCCTTTCTTTTTCTTCTTTTTTATCCTTTCATTCGTTTTCATTCTATTTTGGTTTTTGAGTCATACCCATCGAAACCAGAGCTTACCCCTAGTTTTGCACTGAGAGAACACTCCTGGTGAAGCTATAGGCCATATATGTTCTATCTAGGAGTTGAGCTAGATACCAAGGGCAAGGCAAGGATTTTATTTTCTGTAAAATTTCTTGACTTCCCTCTTAACTTCTTTTCAGTATCCATTCAGTTTAGTGGTAGTGAATATACTTTTAATACTGTGAAATGAATTCTCATCTCCATAAGCTACTCTTTAACTTATAAAATTTAAATTCTAAGGCTATCAAAGAATTAATTCTTATCTGTTCTTTTCTCTGACCTAAGCACCATGAGTTTTTCCTGGTGACAAAAATTACTCACATTTGTGAAAGCAACATGATGATTGTGAAGCAATCATCTTGGCAAGAGTACAATGATGATCAAACATAATTTATTTGTCCTAATCAGCATGATTTAATGTAGTTTAATAATACATGATGTAAGTAAAATATATTTAATAAATAAGTATAAATTCTCTCATTTTCCTTTGCCTTATTTTTTGGGGCAATGCAAAGCAGTACTCAGTAGCTACTCTCATCTCAGTGTTCAAGGTCATATATCAAAAGGTCATATATCCTGCATGAAAAACATGTGCTATGGCTTTAAAATTATCTCAGGTCCAAGAAAGTAATTCAATAAATGAAATCATGAAACATAAAAAGTTTGTCAGTAACTTTTAATGTAATATTTCTCATAATATCACATAAAACACTTAATGCTATTATTTAGATGTAGATCTTACTTATAATTTTTAGATTTGGAATACAAGAAAAAGAATATACTCCCAAACCTGATATTAATATGTATGAGGAAATATATCTTCCTTTTTATTTTTTAATTTCTGGCAGCAAATATTATATTTTCTTTTGTATTTCATATTTACTTTTGAAAATTTTCAGAATTATTTTTTTTGGGGGGGAGAATCACACCAGTGACTCTCAGGGACTACTCCTGGTTATGCTCTCAGAAATCGCTCCTGGTCTGTGGGGACCATATGGAAAGTCAGGGGATATAACCGCAGTCCGTCTTAGGCTAGCACTTGTAGGGTAGACACCTTACCTCAGGCACCATTTTTCCCTCTTGTTTTTGTTATTGTGCCATACTTGGTGTTGTTCATAGTTTACTCCTGGCACTGCACTCATGGATCACTCCTGGCAGGCTCTAGAGAACACAAAGGGTGCCAGCAATTGAACCAGAGTTTGAGGTATTCAAGGAAACTGTCCTGCTTGCTTTACCATCTCTCCAGTTCACCCAATAATTTTTAACAGAGATCACCTGGGCCAACCTGATAGTACAGCTGATAGGGCACTTACCTTGCATGTGGCTGGCCAGTGTTTTAGCTCTGGTCTACCAGGAATGATTCCAGGAGTAATCCTAAGTGTGGCTCCAAAACAAGAACAAAATAACAACAAAATGACATCACTGTAAAGTGTCTATGTTAACTGTGACAGAGGAGAGAACAATGAGAACTTTTATATGCTTATTGTATAAATAAAAACAAATAATTTGCTTCAAAAACTCAAAATGACAAGTGATATAAATGCCGTTTCATATCATGAAACTGTAGAAACCAAATATCACAAGGGTGCATATAGAACATGTTTTCGTATTCTAAAATGGAAGGATTTTACTGCATAGAGTTAATGTAAATAAAAAATAAACACTAAAAATTTTAGAATTTCACTAGGATTTTAGAATGTATTAAAATTATGCTGGATTTCAATTCAATTTTATTATTTCAAATTATCTATCAGATGTTGCAGTATCTGTGAGCCAATAACAGTAACAAGTTATGTTATATTCTGGAAGTAGGTACTAAAATTTCTAAATAAGTTTATTAAAAATGGTGCTCTATCTTTCTAATTAAAATGCCAAAGAATTGCCATTTCAAATACTTAGGCAGGTGTGAATGTGTCCTATTTTAATGTTTTCTTCCTCTCTAAAATGTATTTAAAGGCTTATTTATGTATGCATTGATTTTTCTATCTTTAGATGCATAATTTTTAACAGCCAAATATGCTTATAAGCAAAGTAACACAAGTAACGAAACATAAACTGGCACACTTATTTATTCAGCTTGGTATTTTTACTTATATTTTAAATGTCCTTACTATAATTTAACAGTTTATTATCAAAATAATTTTCCCAAGAATATATTTTATAAAATATGTTCATCAGCTAAAATATTGAAAAAGTATAAAATAAATCTACTATATTTAAAATTAATTAATTATATTCTAATACTTTTTGGTGGAGAGCACAATCAGCAGTGTTCTGAGCTAACGCCTGCTTCTACTTTAAGGGATAACTCTTAACAGGTTCCTGGGGGTCTATATGGAGTACTGGGATTGAATGTGGGTATATGTGTTCGTGAGTAAGCCACAAATAAGACAAGCACATTGCCTTACTGTTCTATCACCCTCATCTCATAATTTTCTATACATTTTTACCAATAATAGATGATTTTATTATAGAAAGGTTTTTAAGATCATGATAAGTGTTAAAATAGTACAGCATGATCATAATCATATATAAGTCACTGTAAGCAATTTTGACAAAGAATGTAGTTATTCCCCTTACTAACTTAAATGATTTTCCAATACTTTTGAAAAGAAATTTAAATATTTGATCTACTTCTAACTGAATACATTACTAATTAATGATAAGCTCGTGTTTTCATTTGTATATAAAATGAGAAAATAGGGGCCGGAGCAATAGCGCAAGCAGTAAGGCATCTGCCTGTGTGCTCTAGCCTTGAACAGACCGCAGTTTGATCCCCTGGTGTCCTACATGGTCCCCTAAGCCAGGAGTGATTTCTGAGCATGTAGTCTAAGAGTCACCAGGTGTGGCCAAAAAAGCATAGAAAATAATTTGATTAGATAAAATTTTGTTTTGACAAAAGGAGTCTCTGGGAAATACCCAGATATGTTTTTATTCCTAGCTTTGTACTCAGAAATTACCCCTGGTAATGCTCTGGGTATCATATGTGGTTCCAGGCATCAAATCTGTGTGACTTCATGCAAAAGAAGTTCCTTATCCACCGAGTGTCTCTCCAGACCCTTACTGATTTTGATGCATAAAATCACAAGAATTTAGCACAGAACTTAATTTCAAGATATACATTTATAACACAAAATTAATATATTTGATATAACATACATAGAACAACATTGGAGTATACACATATATAATTCACTGTTTAATTCATAAAGCAGAAAAACTCAGTTTTTGCTATAAAAATTGACCCAATTTTCATAAGCAAAAAAATTAGAGTCAGGGGTCAGAACAATAGTACAGTGGTAGGGGGTTTGCCTTGCAAGTGGCCAATCTAGGGCAGACTTTGGTTTGATCCCCCAGCATCCCATAAGGTCCCTCCAGCAAGGAGCAATTTCTGAGCACAAAGGCAGGGAGTAATCCCTGAGCATCACAGGGTGTGATCAGAAAACCAAACCAACACAAAACAAAACAAAAAATGTAGTCATTTATTACTAGATAACATCTAGGGGAAAATGTCTTGGAAACTTAAATGATCAATTATAATCCCTTTAACTGAGGAGGCACTAAAGAGATATAGTACATTTCATACTGGAGTACATAAGTAAAAATGTAAAAAGAGATGCTAAAATGTCAAAGCTAAACAGAGTGGGTAATTCATGGGATAAGGATCAACTTAGAATTCTAAACTAGTCTAAGGTAATACTGAAAAAAAAGATTCATGAACCTTAAATATCTTTAAGATATATTCAACATAAAAGGATAATTTAGAACTGAAAATGAAAATTCCCAAAATAAAAAGTTAAATAATCTTAAATTAAAAATTAGAAAATGATGAGAATAAAGTCTTAGGATCCTCACTCTGCTAAAATCAAAATTGAACTATCACCAGGAAAATGTGAAGACAGTGGGTATGGTTCAGGACCATCAACACTGTACTCCATGTTTATTAGGAATCTTGCAATTCCACATACCAAAACAAGGTCCCTATGCATAGTATATGTGGCTTGCCCCTGGATAGCTCCCTGGCCTCTAAAGTTATATTTGTCATTTCATAGACTAAAAGGAAAGTAGAAAAAAATTATGTGAGTAAAAATTGAGAAAATAAATAGGAATCAAAAATAGGCTTATATATGGATAGATTTTTTTCATTAATTTGACATCTCACGATGCACACATTTTTATCTTTATTTAAACATCTTGATTACAAATATGATTGTCATTAGGTTTCGGTCATGTAAAGAAAACCCCCCTTCACCAGTACAACATTCCCACCACCAATGTTCCAAATCTCCCTCCATCACACCCCACCCCCACCTATACTCTAGACAGGCTTCCCAGTTCCCTCATTCATTCACATGATTATGATAGTTCTCAGTATAGTTATTTCAATAACTGCACTCACCAATCTTTGTGCTGAACTTCATGAAATGAGCTTTAAGTTCCAGCCCTCCTCTCATTCTCTCTGTGGATTGTTGCAAAAATGACTTTTTTCCCATAGATGAGTGAGACTAATCTGCATCTATCTCTCTCCTTCTGATTTATTTCACTCAGCATGATAGATTCCATGTACATCCAGGTATAGGAAAATTTCATAACTATATCTCTCCTGAAGGCTGCATAATATTCCATTGTGTATATGTACCACAGTTTTTTCAGCCATTAGTCTGTTGAAGGGTGCCTTGGTTGTTTCCAGACCCCGGGTATTATGAATAGTGCTGCAATAAATATAGGTACGAGAAAGGGATTTTTGTATTGTATTCTTGTGTTCTTAGGGTATATACCTAAGAGTGGAATAGCCGGGTTGAATGGGAGCTCAATTTCCAGCTTTGGGAGGAATCGCCATATTGCTTTCCATAGAAGTTGAACTAGATGGCATTAACACCAGCAGTGGATAAGAGTTCCTTTCTGTCCACAATCCCGCCAGCACATTGTTCACATTCTTTGTGATGTGTGCCAATCTCTGTAGTGTGAGATGGTATCTCATCATTGTTTTGATTTGCATCTCCCTGATGATTAATGATGAGGAGCATTTTTTCATGTACCTTTTGGCCATTTGTATTTCTTTTTTTATCAAAGCCTCTGTTCATTTCTTTTCCCCATTTTTTGATGGGATTAGATTTTTTCTTGTAAAGTTCTGTCAGTGCCCTTTATATTTCGGATATTAGCCCCTTATCTGATGGGTATTGGGTGAATAGTTTCTCCCACTCAGTGGGTGGCTCTTGTAGCCTAGGTACTATTTCTTTTGAGGTGTAGAAGCTTCTCAGATTAATGTATTCCCATCTGTTAATCTCTGCTTCTATTTGTTTGGAAAGTGAAGTTTCCTCCTTGAAGATGCCTTTAGTCTCAATGTCATGGAGTGTTTTACCTACGTGTTCTTCTATATACTTTATGGTATCATGTCTGATATCAAGCTCTTTAATTCATTTGGATTTTACCTTCATACATGATGTTAACTGAGGTCTATGTTCGCTTTTTGCAAGTGGCTAACCAGTTGTGCCAAAACTACTTGTTGAAAAGGTTTTCCCTGCCCCACTTAGGATTTCTTGCTCATTTGTCAAAAATTAGAAGTTTGTATGTCTGAGGAACATTCTCTGAGAACTCAAGCCTATTCCACTGATCTTAGGGTCTGTCTTTATTCCAATACCATGCTGTTCCAAATGGACTTTTTATAAGTGTTTGATCCACTTCTTTGAAGAATTTCATGGGTATCTTTAGAGGGATCACATTAAATCTGTATAATGCTTTGGGGAGTATTGCCATTTTAATGATGTTAATCCTGCCAATCCATGAGCAGGGTATATGTTTCCATGTCCGTGTGTCCTCTCTTATTTTTGGAGCAGGGCTTTATTGTTTTCTTTGTTTAGGTTCTTCACTACTTTGGTCAAGTTGACTCCAAGATATTTGAGTTTATGTGGCGCTATTATGAATGCAATTGTCTTATTGACTTCCTTCTCTTCCCTATCATTATTGGCATATAAAAAGACCATTGATATCTGGGTGTTAATTTCTATATGATTCTATTGTTTCTAGAAGCTATTTGGTAGAGTCTTTAGGGTTTTCTAACTAGAGTATCATGTCATCTGCAAACAATGAGAGCTTGACATCTTCCATTCCTATATAGATTCCCTTGATATATTTTTCTTGCCTGATTGCTATAGCAAAAACTTCTATTACTGTGTTAAATAGAAGTGGTGAGAGCAGATACCCTTGTCTTCTACCAGAATTTAGAGGAAAGGCTTTTACTTTTTCTCCATTAAGGATAATATTTGCTATTGGCTTGTGGTATATGACTTCAACTAGATTGAGAAAGGGTCCTTTCATTCCTATCTTGCTGAGTGTTTTGATCAACAATGGGTGTTGGACCTTATCAAATACTTTCTCTGCATCTATTGATATGATCATGTGGTTTTTTATTCTTCTTCTTCTTGTTGTTGTGTATGATGTTGATAGATTTACGGATGTTAAGCCATCCTTGCCTTCCTGGGTTGAAACCTACTTGGTCTTGGTGTATGATCTTCTTGATGATGCATTGGATCCTATTTGCAGGATTTTGTTGAAGATCTTTGCATCAGCATTCATCAGGGATATTGGTCTATAATTTTCTTTTTTTGGAAGCATCTCTGTCTGGTTTTGGTATCAAGGTGTTGTTAGCTTCATAAAAGATGTTTGGGAGTGTTCCCGTTTTTTCAATTTCATGGAAGAACCTGGCTAGTATTAGTAGCCAGGTATTAGTAGCTCCTCTTGAAAGATTTGAAAGAATTTGTTAGGAAATCCATCTGGGCCTGGGCTTTTCTTTTGGGGTAGATGTTTGATTACATTTTCAATTTCCTCCATAGTGATAGGGGTGTTTAGATATGCTACATCCTCCTTACTTAAATGTGAAAGGCTATAAGTGTCCAGGAATTTTTTTTATTTTTCTAGGTTCTCATGTTTAGTAGCATAAAGTATCTCAAAGTAGTCTCTAATTACCCTTTGGATCTCTGAAATATCTGACCTAATCTCCCCCTTTTCATTTCTAATACGTGTTATCACGATTCTCTCTCTCTTTCTTTGTGAACTTTGGCAATGGTCTATCAATCTTGTTTATTTTTTCAAAGAACCAACTTCTGCTTTCTTTGAAATTTCAGATTGTTTTTTGGTTTTCCACTTCATTGATTTCTGCTTTCAGCTTTGTTATTTCCTTCTGTCTCACTATTTTTGGTTCCTTTTGTTGGTCATTTTCTAATTTTTTGAGCTGCATCATTAAGTTATTCATGTATGCCCCTTTTTCCTTTCTGATGTTTGCTTGTAGAGCTATAAATTTTCCTCTCAGGACTGCTTTTTCTGTGTCCCATAGATTCTGGCAGTTTGTGTCTTCATTATCATTTGTTTCCAGGAAAGTTTTGATTTCCTCTTTGATTTCATCTTGGACCCACTGGATGTTCAGTAGCAGGGTGTTTAATTTCCAATTGTTAAAGTGTTTCTTCTGTGTGCCTTTGTAGTTCACATCTAATTTTAGAGCCTTGTGATCAGCTAAGGTAGCCTGCAAGATTTCTATCCTCTTAATTTTATGAAGGTATGTTTTATGTGTCAGCATGTGGCTTATCCTGGAGAATGACCTGTTTGCATTTGAGAAGAATGTGTATCGAGTTTTTTTTTTTTTTTTTTGGATAGAATGTCTTATATATATCTACTAGTTCTTTTTCTTCCATTTCTCTCTTCATGGGTAGTATGTTTTTTTGGAGGTTTCAGTCTGGTTGACCTATCAAGTGTTGACAGAGCCGTGTTGAGGCCTCCCACAGTTATTCTGTTATTATTGATGTCTTCTTTGAGATTTGTCCATAATTGTATTAGATAATTTGCTGGTCTCTCATTGGGTGCATATATGTTTAGAAGTCTGATTTCTTCCTGTTGCACATATCCCTTGTTTAGTACAAAGTGTCCATCTTTGTCCCTTACAACTTTTCTGAGTATAAATTTGGTGTCATCAAATATTGATATGGCCACCCCAGCTTTTTTAAAGGTGCTGTTTGCTTGGATGATTTTCCTCCAGCCTTTGATTTTGAGTCTATGTTTATTCTGATTATTCATGTTTGTTTCTTGTAGGCAAGAGAAGTTTAGATTCATCTTTTTGACCCTTTTTGCCAGTCTGTGTCTTTTAATTGATAGATTTCATCTCTTGACATTGAGGAAGATTATTGTCATATTATTTAATGTCATCTTTGTAGATAAGTTTGCTGTGTTTATTGGTCTCCCTTGTCTTAAAGTCGACCTGTCATTTTTTCCTTTAAGACTGGTTTTTCATCTGTGAAGTTTCTGAGCTGTTGTTTATCCATGAAGCTATGTATCCTTCCTTCAAACCTGGACGTGAGTTGGGCTGGGTGCAGTATTCTCGGTGAGGCATTCATTTTATTCAGTCTTGTCACTGTATCCCACCACTGTCTTCTGGCCTTGAGAGTTTCTTGTGACATGTCTTCTGTAACCTTAGGGATGTCATTTTGAATGTAATTTCCCTTTTTGATCTTGCTGCTTTCAGTAATCTATCTCTATCTATGTGATTTGTCATTGTAACAAGGATGTGTCTTGGGTTGTTTCTCTTTGGGTCTCTTTTAGCTGGTACTCTTTTGGCATGAGGATTTAATTGCATGTAGTCTTTAACTCTGGGAGTATCTCTTTGATGATGTCTTTGACAATTGATTGTTCCTGGTGATCTCCTACTGGGCCTCTGGAACTTCAATGATTCTTAAGTTGTTTCTGTTGAGTTTATGAAAGATTTCCATTTATGTTTGCATTCCTTGAATACTTTTTCCATTGCCTGTTTATCTTAAGGTTCTTTTCCA
>PVKC010011947.1:0-24157 GCA_004027635.1 Crocidura indochinensis | reverse complement strand
ACACATCATTTTACTTATTCTTCATTGTTCCTCTAGTGAGCATTTAACACAACAGAACCATTAATAATATATTTAAGTGAAGTCTAATTTCATAAGCCTATATTTTCAACCCATACTATGACTTTATAATCAGGTTAGGTACATGATGGTCAATCCAAGATACTAATTTAAAATAGGTATTGATGAGCTGTGAGATACAATAAAGCATTGTTGTATCTTTCAAAAAATTTTCCAGATAGCTTTTGTTTTATAGATCAAGATCTGAATAATGTCCAAAGCTACCGTTTAGTCTCTTAGTACTATTAGCCCTTTAACATACATTCTCTGTACTTTCTGAATTACAGAATCCAAATTCATATACTCTTGCCTGAAAACTTGGTAGTGATTTTATCTTATGTCAGGAAATCAGGAGCAGCTTGTCTTTCCCCTATTTTTGTATCCATCAGAAAAACCAAAGGTTAGGTTTTGTGCTTAATTTCAGAACCCTGATTCTCCCCATGAAAATATTTTTGCATGTTGTTCTTCCTCTCAACTAATAGTACTTGTTACACTCACCACCATTCATTAGAAACATTCCTCACTCCCACCCACGCCATTCTCTGTTGAGTTCTTTTGTAAATGACCACTGACTATGGTTGTTGTGATGCTTCTTTTTTTTTTTTAATTACTTTATTTAAACACCATGGTTACAAAGTTTATCCTAATATGATTTTTTTCACAATTAAAAAGTTGTTCATGATTGAATTTCAGTCATACCATGTATAAAACTCTTCACCAGTGCATATTTTCTGCCACCCATGCCCTCAGTTTACCGCCCATGCCTTTCCAGCCTCTCAGACATTTCTCTCTCTATCCTCCCCCAACGTTTCTCTCTCCTCTGTCTCTGTCTCTCCTCCTTTCTCTCCTGTCTCTCTCCTCTCTTCTTTCTCTCTCTCCTTTCTCTCTCTTCTCTCCTGTATCTCTGCTCTCTCTTCTGTCTCTTTCTGTCTCTCTCCTCTCTCCTCTGTCTGTCTCTCTCTTTCCTTTTTAACACTATGGTCTGTCCTATCGTTATTGAAGGGGTACCATGCATGTCACTTTATCCCCTTTCAGCACCAGTTCTTGCCCAGAGTGATCATTTCCAACTCTCTTTGTCATAATGGTCTCTTCTGCCCAAATTGAATTCCCACACTATTTGTGAAAAGCTTTCTGCCATGAACTGATACTCCTGACCCTCGTCTCTATTTAGTCTCTGGATTTTATTACCATGCTATCTTGTTTTTTTATATCCCATAAATGAGTGGTGTGATTATTCTATGTCTGTCCTTCTCTCTATTTCTGACTCATTTTGATCTGCATAATACTCTCCATATCCTTCGTGGTGTTGTTTTTTATATTGCATATATAGGTAAAACCATACAGTATTTATCCTTTAACTTAGTCACTTGTTATAATTACAACTCATTCCATTTCATTGCATGTAGCAAAATTTCATCTTTTTATAACTGAATAGTATCCATCATGTGTATGCAAACACATACACACACATTTTTAGATGATCTACAGTGCACTCTTAGATTATTGTCATTTATTCAGCAATATAAATAACTCTGAATAAACATTGGGGAGGCAGGGAAGTTGGATTAATTTAATTATTTCAATTCTTTGCATGTATACCAAGAGATAGAATAGCTGGATTAAATAGTAGCTCTATTTATAGTTAGTTTTTTTTTTTTTTGAGGAAACTCCATATTGTTTTCCATAGACCTTTCACTAACTTTTATTCCCACCAATATGAGTGTATGAGGGTTCCCTTTTCTCTACTCTCTTGCCAAAACTTATTTTACTAGTCTTTTTGATGTAAGTCATTCTTCACAAGTGTGAGATAATATCTCATTGTGGCTTTGATTTGCATTTCCCTAATAATAAAAGGTGATGGCATTTTGTCATGTGTCTGTGGGTGATCTTTACATGCTCTTTGAAGAAGTATCTATTCAGATATCCTGCTTAATTTTTTACTGGTCTTTTTGTTTTATTATTGAGTTCTTTATATAACTTTTAAATAAAAACCTTATCAGATGTCTGATGAGCAAACATATTCTCTCATACAATTGGCTGTCTTTGTTTGGATTCTGTTTTTTTATCCTCTGTGTGGAAACACTTTAATTTAATATCGTCTCAATTGTTTAATTTTCATTTCCCTGAGCATTGGGCTTGATTTCTCCAAAGTGTCTCTAATGCTGATATTATGAGACATAACCCCTAAGTTTCTCCATTGTAATTTATGACTTGAGGTCTTAAATGAGTCTTTATATTTATTTTTTGTATATAGAAATAGAGTGATCCAATTTCTTTTTGTTGTTGTTGTGCTTGTTATACACATGGTCCAATTTCTATAATTCCATTTGTTAAAGAAACTTTCCTTTCTCCAGTATATGATTTTTGTAAATTTTAAAATAATTTTTGTAAATTAATAAGTGCTATATAGGCTTATTTCCGAAATTCCAATTCTATTCCATTGATCTATGTTTATTCTATTTTATTCCATGTTTATTTAAGCACTGTAATATTTTTCTAGAATCACTTTGTAATAGTTTGAAGTCAGGTATAGATGTTTTCATCACTTACCTTCCTTTTTCTCAAGATTGCTTTAGCTATTCAGGGTCTTTTGTAGATTCATAAAATTCTTATTATTTTTCTACTATTTTCTTAAAACAATTTTGTTGTATTTAATGTTTTTTTCTTGTAAGATCCAATCCCAGCACTGTTTGAGGGCCTTTTAATAGGGGTTACATTACTCTTTGTTTGTTTGTTTGTTTTGGTCACAGCTGGCTGCGCTAAGGGTTGCTCCTGTCTCTGCTCTCAGAAATCTCTCCTGGCATTCTTGAAGGACCATATGGGATGCCAGGATTTGAACCACCGTCCGTCCTAGGTCGGCTGCATACAAGGCAAAGGCCCTACTGTTGTGCTGTCTCTCCAGCAAGGGGATTGCATTACTTTTAGAAAATCTACTTTCACTATATTAATACTCTTCATAAACATAAAAATAATCTGTTCATCTCTGTGTCTTGTTTCTATTTTTAAGTAGTATCTTACAGTTTTCACTCCTGTATTAAATTATTTTTAGGGCTGCAGAGATAGTATAGCAGATAGGACATTTGCTTTGCATGCAGCAAACCCAGGTTTGAAGTCCTGGGCCCTACCTGGAGTGATTCATGAGACTTAGAGTCAGGAGTAAGACCTGAGCACTGCTGGGTGTTGCCCCAAAACAAAACAAAATTTTTCTTAGGTATTTAATTCTATTTGTACAATCATAAATAATTACTTTCTTAATTTTTTCTTCATTGTTTGCATGTAGGAAAGCAACAAAATTTTGTATACTGGTTTTGAATACTACCACTTTGTTATATTCATTCACTGTATCTCATAGTTTTTCATGAGTTATATAAGCATATATATAAAACCATATCATCTACAAATAATGATAGCTCTACTTCTTTTTTAATCTGAATTCTTTTATTTATTTTTTTCTTTTTTCTTTTTTTATTTCTTTTTTTGGTTTTTGGATCACACCAGGCAGCGCTCAGGGGTTACTCCTGGCTCTACGCTCAGAAATCGCTCCTGGCAGGCTAGGGGGACCATAAGGGATGCTGGGATTCGAAACATCATCCTTCTGCATGAAAGACAAACACACACCTTACCTCCAAGCTATCTCTCCAACCCCCTTTTATTTCTTCTCTTTATCAAATTACTTTAAGTAAGACCTTAAATTCTATAATAAATGGAATTGGTGAGAATTAAAACCTTTTCTTGTTCCTGATATAAAAGGAAAAGCTTTCACCTTTGAGAATGACCTTAGCTAAGCTAAGGGTTTTAAACATGTAACTTTTATTATTTTAAGGAATATTTCCTTAATACCCATTTTGTTAAGATTTTCTTATAATCAGTTGATGAGTGTTAAATGCTTTCTCTATGTCTATTGATTAGAATATGATGTGTGTTCTTTATTTTAGTGATGTTGTAGATTATATTGATTGATTTACATATGCTGAGTTATCCTTGCAATCCTGGAATAAATCCCTCTTGGTCATGCTATATAAACATATTAATGTATTGCTGAACTTATTTTTTTTTTTTGGTTTTTGGATCACACCTGGCAGCACTCACGGGTTACTCCTGGCTCTACACTCAGAAATCGCTCCTGGCAGGCTCGGGGGACCATATGGAATGCTGGGATTCAAACCACCGACCTTCTGCATGCAAGGCAAACACTTTACCTCCATGCTATCTCTCCGGCCCCCGCTAGTAACTTTTTAAAGAATTTTTGAACTTGAGTTCACCTAATACTATTCTGTAAGTTTTTTTTATGTGTAACATCCTTGTTTAATTTTAGTATCAGGATAATGTTGATCTCCTCAAATGTATTTGGCAGTATTTCCCCTTAAATTTTGTAAGAATTTAAAAATGGGTATAAATTATTCTCCGAGGATTTGGTACAACTCAACAGTAAAACCATATTGTCTGGGACTTAAGTTTGGATGGAGAAATCTTTTTTAACTTATTATTTCAATGCTCAAATTGTGACCTATATTGTTCTAAGAATTTATCCATTTCTTCTAGATTATCAAATTATTTGGCATGTAGTTGCTCATAAATTCTTTATATTTCTGGTATCTGTTGTAATTTTTCCTCTTTGATTTCTGACTTCATTTATTAAAGATTTTTTTCTTCTCTTTCTTTGTGATCCTACCCAAAGATTTGTCTATTTTATTTACCTTTCAAAGAGCCAGCTCTTGTTTCCTTTGTTTTGTATTGTCTTATTGTTTTTACTTTATTATCTTCTGTTCTGATTTTTAGGATTTCCTTCCTTCTACCAATTAACTTTGACTTTGTCTTTCTTCCTTTGCAAGTTGTTTTAGGTATAAGGTTAAGTTGTTAAATTGGCTTGTTTTGGGTTTTATTTTAAGTCTCCTTATTGGCAATGTGTAAGTCACAAATGTGTACCAATGGAAAACATCTAGAAACTGCTCTTAAGTATACTGAAAAACGCTCTATGGTCTGTAGATTATTTTTGAGTTTACTGACAGGTAGCCAATACAGACCATGAGAGGATGTTTCTTTGCCCTTTTTTCTACTTCCAGTTGACACTGTGAAAAGTAAAAGTTCATTTGATGATGAGAGAATTCATGCTAGATTTGCACTGTGAATTCCTAAGTCTGAAAATGCTTATCTGATAGGATAGTGACTTTCTTCTATTTAAATAACAGCCTTCTTCCCTCCTATGATTCCATCCCAGTTGCCAAGGTTCTTTAAATGCTAATCAGGAGATAGAGAATTCTCTGTGATCTTGTAAAGTGCTCACCCAGCAATTTGACAAGAAGGGAGTATAAACATCGATATTTGATACCTGCAATTGTTGCCATAAATCAGTGCAGAAATGACCACACCTCAGTTGTGTCTGCCACCAAAAAGAAACTGAATAATCACGCATTTTTTATAGAAACCGAATGTGTTAAAAATAAAAAGAATGGGCCAGAGAGATAGCACAGCGGTGTTTGCCTTGCAAGCAGCCGATCCAGGACCAAAGGTGGTTGGTTCGAATCCCAGTGTCCCATATGGTCCCCAGTGCCTGCCAGGAGCTATTTCTGAGCAGACAGCCAGGAGTAACCCCTGAGCACTGCCGGGTGTGCCCCCCCCCCAAAAAAAAAGAATTGTGGTGACTTTTTTTTTTACTTTTAAGTAATCACTTGCTGATTATCCAGCATGGCGCAGAATTTCAGAGCTAGAAATAACCTCAAGAAACCACAAAATGTAGCACGACTTTGGCAAATCTCCACGGATAAGTAAATCAACCTGGGAAGAAAAATTAATGTTCAACATCAGTCAAGTATGGACTCAAGAGGGAACTGAAACGGTGCAGAAATCAAAATGAGCAGATTTCCAGAAGGAAGCAACCAAAAGAAGATATTGAATCAGGCTTACGCAATCAAAGTTACCCTCAGAGCCAGCAGTGAACTCTATCTTCTTGGGAATGGGGGTTCATTTCAATTCGGCATGACTTCTTTTGAATTTTATTCATTAGTGTCAAGCTTGGCTTGAATATTAATGGCTATGGGTCAAGTTCAGACGCAAAAGCATGGGCATACAAGTAGATACGACCTGACGTGTTTATCTTTTCAGTGCACACTTTCTGCAGCAGGCGTGTGCCAGATGTAGCAGCAGCTGTAGGAAGTTGTTTATCTACCCTCTTGACCTTTGTGAAGTGTTAGGAGATGGCAAAAATCATGTTTTTTTAAATTATAGTCGTCTCCTTTTAAACTATCGTCTTCTTGGGATCAGTCAAAACACATCAATAAAGACATATGAAGGTCAAGAAGATAGGGTTCTGTCCCTGTGATATCTGCACATTCTGCAATGATTTACAATGCCACATGCTTTTTCTGCTTTACAAACTCACTTAATCCATTCAACATTCAGTAAATATTTAGTGGGCTCCTACTGTTTGCAGACACAATTAATGGTATGAGACCTGGAACTTTGGGTACTTTCCTGAAGTTTTCCAACGGGTAAGATAAATGTCTGTTCAGTTTTGCCAATTTTCCCTTTAACATGTTCAAAATCTGTTCATGATCAGGATAAGCAATGGTGCAAAATCTTTGTATATACTTATTTTAAAATAATTGTTTGAGATTTTAACAGCTAAATCAATTTATCAGAGGCAAAGACCACCTCTCTTTCTTGCAGAACCAAGCTTGGGCCAACCTTCAGGGTCACACAGCTTCTGTACTGATAGTTTCAGGCCCGTAGGGATCACACTAAATGCGAGTGGGATTGATCTCTCAACCTAATCACTCATGAGAAATAATAACAATGTCATTAGCTAAGTTTCCAAAACAACCCAGTTCCTGCTTGAAAGTCAATCCCTCAGAAGCATGGTAAGACTGACTTTTGTTATGACATTTGGATGAAATCACAAAGGTTCTTTTGGTCTTTTTCTGTCAACGTCAATGTCCTCTGGGAAAACTAGTGTGGTGATATCAAAAGACAAAGGGAAACAAATCCTGGCCTCCAAAGACAAAGATACAAATAATAATTAATTTGAAGAAATCCAGTTTGTTTCTCATTTGGATCTTGAAAAAGCATTTTTCTTTTTCTTTCTTTCTCCAAATAATCAGTTTACAATAAAAATAATTTGTTTGTTTTGGTGATGGGGCTAAACCAACACTAACTCAGACAAGCAAGGCTCTCACTCTACCATTGAGTTACATCATCACCAATCCCCGAATGTATTCATATACATCTTTGACTAATTTTTTCCCAGAATTCTTTTAACCTTATAAAATGATTATAAATGTGAACCTTTACATTAAACTACATTTAAACATATTTAGGGTGTGTGTGTGTACAATTCAATTATATAAGCTTTGATTCTTTGAAATTCTGAAAACAGAAATTTTCTTTGATACATGTTTTCATTCATTGTGGGAACTCATATACATAAATATTTGCATGTTTATGCCTCTGTGTGAATGTTTATTGTGTGTGTGTATGTGTGTGTTTGTATGAGTTGGGAATCCTGGAATTAACTGCTGATTCACTTGATGTGGGTTGCTGTGGTAATATTTGTTTATATAGTAAAATCCCATTCATCCACTGCACAGTAATATGGTATAAGATTTTGAATTTTTACCTTTCAAAAGTAACTCTTTGTTGTTGTTGTCCAATATGTAACTTTATCTCTCAGAGTCTCGACTTTTCAGTATTACTTCAACTTGCATTAAGAGAGAAGACATGAGAAATCTTTCAAAACAAAATTTTTGATCATTCTATTGACCCCACAGCCTGCTTGAGTGATTTTCTAGTTATGCAAATTGCAATTACTTAGTCTGAGGCAATGGTGTGGCAGAACTAAAAGAAACATGAGAAAAATATAGATGCAATGTGCAAGACAGTCATTTACTAAGTGGGACCTATTGGGTGCTGCTAGCAGTTGTGACAGAAAATTGCTTTCAAGTGTCTTTCTCACTCACTTCAGAGTCATAATGAATCATGCTCATCAAATCTTGGCCATGAACATAAAAAAAAAGAAACAACCCAAATCTCACTCTTAAAGTATTAATAAGGAAAATTATGAGTAATTATGGCAAAAATATGGGTATTCTTGAGAGATAATTGAATTAATTCATATTGTGTGATATACATAAACATGGTATGATTCTAGAAGAAAGGTGAATGGCTTCTAACGTGCCAAAAGCACAGAATGAAAGAAAAGCTAGATTAATTAGAGCTCTCAAAATTAAAAACATTTGTGCCAAAGATTGAAAAAATTACAAATTATGTATCTAATGATATCTAATGATAGGTTACTATCTTAAATAGTATAAAGAAATTCAGCAACTTAACTACAATAAAGAAAATAAACAAACCTGGTTTTAAAAATGAGCAAAAGACTTGAATAGATAGTTCTCCCAAGAAACCAAACAAAATCCAATAAACACATGCAAAAATGTTCAACATCATTTATCACTGAAATAATGCAAATCAAAGTTACAATGAGATGAACACACAGCTATTCAAATGAATGTGATCATCAAATGAAGAGAAAATGTAACAGTAATGGTAAGGATGTGATGAAGTGAAATCTTTGTGTATAGTTGGTTAGAATGTAAAATGAAGAGCTAGAGAGATAGGACTATGGGTAAGGAGTTTGTCTTGCAAGTGATGACCCAGGTTCAAGCCCAGCATCCCAGATGCCCCCCCTGCTGAGCCTGCCAGGTGTGATTTATGAGTGCAGAGCCTGGAGCAACTTCTGAGTGCTGCCATGTGTGCCCTAAAAACCAAAAAAGAAAAAAGAATGTAAAATGGTGCATTCATTATGTAAAACAGTACACTGTTCCTCTAAAATCAGGCTCCAGGGAGATAATACAGGAGAAAGATGCTTGCATGTAACTATGATAGTCATGACTCTGGTTCAAACACTAGCATCATTTATGCTCTCCTGCACACCAAGAGGTCACTCCTAATCATGGAGTTGGGAGGAAAAAAAAAAAGGAACATCAATAGCTCAAGAAACAAAATTAAGAAATTAAAATCAGAAATATGATATGATACAGATTTTTTATTTCTAGGAATATTTTCAAAAGAATGCAAAGGAGGTGGGCCAGCAAGATATTGCAGTGGTTAAAGAACTGGCCATGCCTGGTTCAATCTCTGCTCTAATCCACTAAACACTACCAGAAATGAATTCTGGTGACAAAGCCGGGAGTAAGTACTGAATACCAGTGAGCTGTCCAAAAATAGAAAACAACAAACAAGCAAACAAAAACAATTGAAATAATAACCTCCAAGAGGCATTTGTATATATATTGTAGAAACACTATCCACAAGCCAACTAATAGAAAATTTCAGTTATATGAGAAATCTAGTATTGTCAAACTCAGATATGCAGGAAGCGAAATAGAAAGTTACTATTTAATTAGTACAGATTTTCTGCTTTGTTAAGATGGAAAGAGTTCTGTTGCTCTGTTCCTCAGAGTTAAACCTTACAGAACTTAAAAATGACTAAAACGGTAAGTTTTATATTACATACACTTTATCACAATTTTAAAACATAAGAATGAGTAAATGGTCCCTCGTAATTTTAATAAGATGTTCTCGTTAAACAAATATTATTCTAAAGGTTTTGTGAAATCTGCAAAATTTCAACTGATTTCAATTAGTAACCATCAATCTGAAAGGAATGTGAAATAAAAATTTTAAGATAATGTCAACAAGCATCTCTCCTTACATTTGATAACAAAATAAATAAATAACACTATAGATAGGATTATTTATTTGAGAACTCTGGGAACAATTGGTAATTGAATGAGCAGACATCATAAAAGGAAGCTAGTATGATATGATTGCTATAGAGATAAGTAGAGGACAAGAGAGGAAAAGAAGAGAGGAGATGTTTAAGTAAGGAGGAAGGACAGTATTGGAGAGGAAAAGGGAGGCAAGGAGGAAAATTTCAACAAGAACTGATGTTGCAGTCTTGAGCTTGAAGACTAGAAATTCAGGAAGTTTTTTTTTCTTTCCTTTTATTTAATCACCTTGATTACAAAGTTCATGATTAGGTTTCAGTCTTAAAATATACACCACCCTTTACCTGAGACCATTTCCTGTCATCAATGTCCCCAATTTTCTTTCCTTCCCTCCCCACTGCCTGCCTCTGGTGCAGACATTTTAACTTTTCTCTATCTCTCTTTCTCCTCTATCATTCTCTCTTAACCTTTTGTTCCCCTTTAGACACTCTGGATTGCCATATTATTAATGAAGGGGTATCGTGTATATCACTTTATCTCTGTTCAATACCCAGTTGTTGTCCCGATTGATCAATTCCAACTATCATTGTAAGATTGGTCCCTTCTCTGCCCTAAATGCACTGTTCCAGTATTTGTAACAAACTTTCTACCATCTATTAATCCTTCTGGTCCTCATCTCTATTGTATCTGGATATTATTATCTTACTATCTTTTATTTTTCTTATATTCATATCTGAATGAGATTATCTTAGGTCTATCCCTCTCCCTCTGACTAATCTCACTCAGCATGATACTCTGTGTCTATACATGTATAAGCAAATTAATTAACCTCATTTTTCTTAATAACTGCATTATTAAGTATTCCATTATATAGATGTACCACAGTTTCTTTAACCATTAATCCGTTCTCAGACACCTGGGTTGTTTCAGATTCTAGCTATTTTAAATAGTGCTGCGATGAATATAGGAGTGCAGAGGGCTTTTTGCATGATGTTTTAGTGTTTTTAGGATATATACCTAAAAGTGGTATTGCTGGATCATATAGAAACTCAATATCTAGTTTTTTTTGAGGAATATTCATATTATTTTCCAAAAAAGCTGTACTGGTTGATATTCCTGTAAGCAGTGAATGAGAGTCCCTTTCTCTCTGTGTCCAACAAGAACTGGTTGTTCTTGTTCAGGCAATATTTTTATATTGCAATTTGGAGAGAGAATACCTTCTTCTTTAAGATATTTTAATCTATACTTAAAAATCCCTCAATGTATTTAGTGAGGTTCACTCACATAACGGAAAGTGTATACAAGACCTACTGATTTAAAATATAAATCTCATCTGAGATTAATTTTATTTAAATCATTGTGAGTTCATACATGATGTCAACCTCATCTAAAAAATAATTTCAGAGAAATATCTAGACACTTGGGCCAGAGAAATAGCACAGTAGTAGGGTATTTGCCTTGCACACAGCCAACCTGGAACCTCCCCGGGTTCAATCCCTGGCATCCTATATGGTCACAGAGCCTGCTAGGAGTGATTTCTGGTCGTAGAGCCAGGAGTAACACCTGAGCAAAAAGATTAAAAAAAAAAAAGAAATATCTAGACCCCTAATTTTGAACTATGGATTACAACTCTATAAGGAATCAAGTAAATAAATCTGGAAGTCATAAAATATTCTTAAACTTTTGTTTCAAAATAAACTTATCTATGATTTATTATCATCAATATTTTTATTTACCTATGTACTCAAAGTCTCACAAAAATTTCTCAGGCAAAGGGAATGGGGGTGGAGAGGGGAGGACAAATTTGGTGATGGGTATTCCCCTGATTCAATGTTAATATGTACCTAAAATACTACTGTGAAAGATATGTAAGCTAATATGATCAAAATAAAAATAAATAAAAATAAAAATAAAACATTTCTCAGGCAAAAAGAAAGGGTCTAAATTGGAGAAAGTTGAAGGATCCCTTATCAGGACTAGTGTTTGACCAAGCAACTAGTATGATAATGGGTACTAGCTAAGCTGACCTATAAAACTAACTACCACACAGGCCTGTAATGTGGCTCAAGAAGTAAAGCACATATTAAATAGGTGCAAGGCATTAAATTTTGGGGTTTTATCCCCAACACTGCATAGCCCTATGAGTACTAACAGTAGTAACCTTAGTGGACTCCAGCACTCTTCAGTGGCCCCTACAACATTAAAACAAAAATTAATTACCCCATTACCAATATCTTTTTCTAATCAACATATCTGTATTTATGTATGTGAGGTTTTAAACGCCAACTTCCCATCATTTGGGCAGTTATCTATTTAATCATTACTACTTCATTTGTTAATTTTCTTGGTACTAGTCATTTATTTAATCCTACAGAAAAAAGTTAACCTCTTCATTTACAGTAACTATTTTTAAAAGTAAATAAGTCAAAACTGTAGCTCATTGGGGCACATGCTTTGCAAGTGAAGTCCTAGGTAAAAAGAGTGAATAGATAAATATTTGTTTTATATAATCACTTTATTGATATTAATTCACTTCAATATAATGGACCATCTTAAAGATCATATCTGTTTTAAGTTGAACATGTATCATCTTTAAAAATCATTAAAAGCATTTGTCGGGGCAGCAGCAGTGCTGGTGCAAGTGGTAAGGCATCTGCCTTGCGAGCGTAATCTAAGACAAAGTGCGGATTGATCCCCAGCATCAAATATGGTCCCCCCAAGCCAGGAGCAGTTTCTGAGCTCATAGCCAAGAGTGAGCCCTCATCATAACATGGTGTGGCCAAATCAAAAACAAAAGCAAACAAAAAAGCATTTGTCACTAGAAATAACACAAGGGAAATATTTTAAAAGTTCTAGCTATCAGTCGCACTGTAGTGTAATATTCTTAAAATATTTCAAAAATTGTACACAAATATATTTTTGTTGGTCCGTTTTTGTTTTTTGGGTCACACCTGGCAATGCTCAGGTGTTACTCCCTGGCTCTGAAATTAGAAATTGCTCCTGGCAGGCTTGGGGACCATATGGGATGCTGGGGATAGAACCTGGATCCATCCTGGATTGTCTGTATACGAGGCAAATGCCCCACACCTGTGCTATCACTCCAACCTCTGTCCACAAACATTCTTGATTTATTAGTTCTGGTCACTAATAGTTAAATCTTTGGGCTTAATTGTAGTATTAAAAAGGCAAACTGAAATAATATTTTAGGAAATATAAATATCTCAAATACATTGTTCATGATAGGGTAAAATATCAATGTGAATTTAATTAAATAAGTTATAAGATCAGGGGCCCGGGAGATAGCATGGAGGTAAAGCGTTTGCCTTTCATGCAAAAGGTCATCGGTTCGAATCCCGATGCCCCATATGGTCCCCTGTGCCTGCCAGGAGCAATTTCTGAGCATGGAGCCAGGAGTAACCCCTGAGCACTGCGGGTGTGACCCCCCCCAAAAAAGTTATAAGATCAGACAGAATGCAATATAGCTATTTATAATTCTAGAGACAGAGGAAGACAGAAAATATGCTTACACAAAAATACAGTGAAACTCCTAATTTTTTTAATAATATTTTATTTAAACATCTTGGTTACAAACATGATTGTGGTTGGGTTTCAGTCATATAAGAGGACACCCCCTCCATTACCAGTGCAACATTCCCACCACCAATGTCCCAAATATCCTTCCTCCCCACCCCGCCCCTGTCTGTACTCTAGACAGGCTTTCTATTTCCCTCATACATTCTCATTGTTAGGATAGTTCGCAGTGTAGTTATTTCTCTAACTAAACTCATCACTCTTTGTGGTGAGGTTCATGAAGTAGGCTGTAACTTCCAGACCTCCTCTCTTTTGTCTCTGAAAATTATTATTGCAAGAATGTCTTTCATTTTTCTTAAAACCCATAGATGAGTAAGACCATTCTGCTCCTCTCTCTCTTTCTCTCTCTCTCTGACTTATTTCACTCAGCTTAATAGATTCCATGTACATCCATGTATAGGAAAATTTCACGACTTCATCTTTCCTGATGACTGCATTATACAACTCCTAAATTCTTGAAAAAATAATGTCTTTATTTAAGCCCTGTGGTATGGATATGTTCATAGTTGGATTTAAGTCATAGAATGTACACCATCCTTCACCAGTGAAACTTTCCTGCCACACCAATGCCCCACATTTCCCTCCTCACTGCTTCTCTCTCTTTTTCTCTCTTTCCTTTCCTTTTTTCCCCCGGTTTTTGGGCCACACCCAGTGACGCTCAGGGGTTACTCCTGGTTATGAGCTCAGAAATTGCTCCTGGCTTGGGGGATCATATGAGATGCTGGGAGATTGAACCGCAGACCATCCTAGGTCAGCCTCATGCCAGTACCACTGTGCCACTGCCCTGGCCCCTCTCTCTTTCCTTTCTAACATTGTGGTTAGCACTACTATCAAGGAGGAGGTGCAATGCACATCACTGTATTTCCTATCAGCACCCAGTTCTTGTCCAGTGTGATCAGTTCCAACTACCATTGTCATGGCAATGGTCAGTGCAGTTAACTGCACTCCCACTCTTTGTAGCAAGCTTCATATCATGGTCTGGTCTTCCCAGAACTCATCACAATTGTTTCTGGATATTATTACCATACTGTCTTTTATTTTCTAATATCCCACAGATAGTGAGACTATTCTATGTCTATTCCTCTTCCTCTGCTTATAACACTCAGCATCATAATCTCCACACCCATTCAAGAACAGGAAGATGTCATCACTTTATTTTTTCTAATGACTGCTTTGTATTTCATTGTGTACATAAATCACAGTTTCTTTAGCTAGTCATCTGTTATTGACACCTCAGTTGCTTCCAGACTCTGGTTATTGTAAATAGTGATGCAATAAGCATAGGAGCACAGAGGGCATTCTTGTATTGTGCTTATTGTTCCTAGGATAAATCCCTAGAAGTAGTATTCCTGGATCATAAGGAAGCTCAATTTCTAGTTTTTTAAGGAATATCTATATTGTTTTCCAGAAAGGCTGGACTAGCGGACATTCCCACCAGCAGTAAATGAGATTCCCTTTCTCCCTGCATCCCGTCAGCACTGGTTATTCTTATTCTTCATGATTTATGCCAGTCTCTGTGGAGTGAGATGATATCTCATTGTTGGGTTTTTTTTTTGGGGGGGGGGTTTTGGGCCACACCCGGTGACGCTCAAGGGTTACTCCTGGCTATTCGCTCAGAAGTCGCTCCTGGCAGACCCGGGGGACCATATGGGGAACCGGGGGATCGAACCGTGGTCCGTCCTAGGTTAGCGCAGGCAAGGCAGGCACCTTACCTCCAGCGCCACCGCCTGTCCCCTCATTGTTGTTTTGATTTTTATCTCTGTGATGATTATTAAAGTGGAGCATTTTTCATGTCCTTTTTGGCCATCTGTGTTTCTACTTTGAGGAAATATCTGTTCATTTCTTCTCCCCATTTTTTGATGAGATTTGATTTTTTTTTTTTTTGGTTAAAGTTCTATAAGTATCTTTTTTTTTGGTTTTTGGGCCACACCCGGTGATGCTCAGGGGTTACTCCTGGCTATGCGCTCAGAAGTCGCTCCTGGCCGGCACAGGGGATCATATGTGGAACCGGGGGGAGGTGGGGGGGATTGAACCGCGGTCCGTCCTTGGTTAGCTCAGGCAAGGCAGGCACCTTACCTCCAGCGCCACCGCCCGGTCCCCTCTATAAGTATCTCCTTACCTGATGGGTATTGGGTGAATAATTTCACCCATTCCATGGGTGGCCTTTGTATTCTAGTCACTGTTTCCTTTGAAGTGCAGAAGCTTCTCAGTTTAAAGTAGTCCCATTTGTTTATCTTTGCTTCTACTTGCTTGGACATTGATGCTCAATGTCATGGAGAGTTTTGCCTTTGTTTCATTCTATATACCTTGTAGTTTCAGGTCTGATGTCAAGGTCTTTAATCTATTTTGATTTGATCTTTTTGCATTGCATTAAAGAGAGGTCTGAGTTTGCTTTTTTGCATGTGGCTGACCAATTGTCCCAAAACCACTTGTATACGAGGCTTTCCTTGCACCACTTTGTGTTTTTTTGCCCTTTTATCAAAAATTGGCTTTATATCTGAGGGGTCATTCTCTGAATATGCAAGTCTATTCCATTGATCTGAGGGCCTGTCTTTATTCCAATACCATACAGTTTTAATGATAATTGTTTTGTAATACAATTTAAAGTTGGGGAAAGTGATGCCCCCATCTTCTTTTTCCAATGGATTGTTTTAGTTATTCATGGACATTAATTGTTTGAAATGAATTTTAGGTCAACTTCTTTAAAAAATGTTATAGGTGTCCTTAGAGGGATTGCATTAATGCTTTGGAAACTTTTAATACAATAATTCGGGAAGTACTGCCATTTTAATTGAGTGAATCCTCCAAATCCATGAACAGGATATATGTCTCCATTTCCTTGTGTCCTATTTTATTACTTGAAGTAGTGTTTTGTAATTTTCTTTGTATAGGTCCTTCGCCTCTTAAGTTTACTCCAAGGTACCTCAGTTTCTGTGGTACTATTGTAAATGGGATTGTTTTTTAATGTTTATTTCTTCTCTATCATTGTTTCTAATTCAGTTTATTAAGTTTCTCTCTTTCCCTTTCTTTGTGAGTCTTGTTAATGGTTTATCAATTTTGCTTATACTTTGTAAAGAACCAACTCTTGATTTCATTGATCTTTTAGATAGATTTTTATTTCCAATTCATTAATTTCTGCTCTAAGCTTTATTATTTCCTTTCATCTTCCTATTTTTGATTAATTTTGTTGATCATTTTCCAATGTTTTAAGCTGCAGCAATAAATTATTTATGTTAGTCTCTTGTTTCTCTCTGATGAATCCTTGCAAAGCTACAAAGTTTCCCTACCACTGTGCTATCAGTCCAGCCCCTTAGCCACTCTTTTCCATTTCTTCCTTCAGAGCCAGTATATTCTTGTTAGGATTTGGTCTGGTTGACCTATCAAGGAGTGAAAGGGTTGTATTGAAGTCTCCCACTATTACTGTGTTGCTACTGATGTCTTTCTTTAAATCTACCAGCAATTGTTTTAGATATTTTGCTTACCCCTCATTGGGTGCATATATATTTTAGAATGCGATTTCTTCCTGGTGCACATATCCTTTGATTATTATAAACTGTCCATCTCTGGCCCTTATAATTTTTGAGTCTAAAGTTAGTGTTATCTAAAATTAGTATGGCCACCCCAACCTTTTTCAGGGAGTTGTTTGCTTGAATGATTGCCTTCCAACCTTGACTGTGAATCTGTTTGCACTAACTATTCAGATGTGTTTCTTGCAGGCAGCAAAATGTTGGATTCAACTTTTTTTTTTGGTTTTGGGGTCACATCCATCAGCACTCAGGGGTTACTCCTGGTTCTGCACTCAGAAATCACTCCTGGCAGGCTTGAGGGACCATATGGGATGTTAGGAATCAAACCACCTTTAGTCCTGAGTTAGCTGCATGCAAGGCAAATGCCCTACTGCTTTGCTATCTCTCTGGCACTGTATTCAACATTTTTATTCATTTTGCCACTCTATGTCTCTTATCTGGTGCAATTAATCCATTGATATTGAGAGAGAAGATTGTCATGATATGTAGTGTCATCTTTTTGTAGGAGTTTAGTGTGTTTTGGGGTCTTCCTTGCCTTAAAGTAGTCCTTTCAGTTCTTTTTGTTTCAGGGATTACTCCTGGTGAAGCACTCAGAAATCGCTCCTGGCTTGGGGATGTTGGGGATCGAACCATGGTTCATCCTAGGCTAGTGTGGGTAAGGCAGACACCTTACCATTTGCACCACTGCTCCAGCCTTCAGTTCTTCTTCTTAAGGCAGGCTTTGAGTCTATAAAGTTTCTGAGCTACTGGTTATCTGTGTCAGGTGTATTCTTCCTTCAAACCTGAATGTAAGTGTGGCAGGATAAAGTACTCTTGATGAAGCATTCATTACATTGAGTTTTGTCAATAAATCCAAGCACCTTTGGACTTTGAGGGTTGCCTGTGACAAATCTGTGGTAAATCTTAAGGATGCGAATGCGACTTTGTATGTAATTTTCCTTTGTGATCTTGTCATTATCTATCTGTATCATATTGTATTTATCATTGTGACTACAATGTGCCTTGGGGTGTTTTTCTTTGGATTTCTTTTAGCTGGTACTCTTTGGGCTTGCAAGGTGTAGTTTCTTGCACTCTTTAACTCTGGGAAACTCTGTGTATACATACAAAGAAGAAAAAGAAGAAGAAGAAGGAGAAGAAGAAGGAGAAGAAGAACAACAACAACAACAACAAGAATAAGAAGAAGAACAAGAAGAAGAACAAGAACAAGAAGAACAAGAAGAAGAAGAACAAGAACAAGAACAAGAAGAACAAGAACAAGAACAAGAAGTACAGTATGATATCACATATATGTGGTATTTAGAATAACTGCATGAAGAAATGCAATGGTCTAAAAGGGAGTTGTTTTGAACATCATTGATCTCAGAGCATAGTGAGAAGGAAAGAAATTGAGTGGAAGAGAATCAACATAAATATGAAAGGATGGAGGACAGGGACCAAGCAGTCTCAGGTGCATTGGTCATGTTAAAAAAGGGCAGAACTAAATGCCCAAGCTAAAGGCAACAATATTGGACTCAAGAGGTCCAAACTTTAACGAAATAAACTTAAAATGTACCTTTAAACTAACAGGCTGGGGATTACAGAATGTAGTATGAGATGAACTTGGGGAAGAGAGGAGGATACTGGTAGTGGGTTGGCCCCGAATCATTGCATGTCTGAAACCCAGCTATAAAGGACTTTGTAAATCACAATGGTTTCAATAAAATAAAAAAATTTAAAAGTAGATTGGTTTTATTTTTTTCTGTTCACTCATTCAACAATTTTGACCTTGCCAATCTTTTTACAAGTCAGTACACTAGAAAAATACAAAGAAGTGGTGACAGAGGAATAATTGGATGTGGGAGGTAAAAGAAGAAAATGGTTTTAAATAAAAAAAAAACTATAAAAATACATGAAATAGATTTGAGTGTTTCTAGAACCAATGAAAAATAAAATGGGACTAGAGATGGAGATGGCACAGAGGGGCTGCCAGGGAAACCCTCCAAACTCTCTGATGACTAGAAAATCAAAGACAGATTCAGAAAAGCAGGCTCCTTTTCTGCATTTCTCAGTTGGACAGGTCCCAATATCTCTCTAGAGTAGAAGAGACTATGCTAGTCTCTAGACTCACCTTAGAGTCTGCCTTTCAAAAAAAATTTTTTTTAGTGAAACAAGGTAATTTTTATTGAACTTACTAGAAAGAAGTAAGTATTTATCTTTCATTCAAAGCCTTAATTCTTGAAGTTCCATTGTTTTGTTTTGGCTGAGTGCTCAGGAGCTACTCCAAGTCCAAATACTCAGGAATCACTCCTGGTAGGGGATTCAATCCTTGGAATTCAATACCCCGACTCCCTTGAACTGACATGAGGAAATCACTAGATAATACTACTTACTGGATAAGAAGAGTAGTTTTGTCTCCTAGAAGTGGAAAGTAAAAGAGAGAAACTAGGATTTACAATGATTTGGTGTCATTTTTAAAAACACAAAAGTGATCACAATGATTTTGATAAGCAGAAGTCACCGATGGTTTAAGTTACTAGTCAAAGTTTGTCATTATTTCGTACCATAATCAGTCATTTATTATGTGCCTATTATATCCCAAACACATCTGAAGCTGAGTAGGTCTGCTTATGCTAGTTTCAGATACCCTGAAAAAATATACTTCAAGCAACCAGTGTAGCATCAGTAACAGCATGATCCCTAATAATGGGCCCCTTTTCTAAAATGAAATTGTTTCCTATTGAAAAAATAGATAATTTTATTTCAAGGGACTTAGTGAAGAGCTCAAAGAACCAGAGCATATGTTTTTTATGCAAGAGATCTTGCCCTGTATGGGCCCCTAACCACTACTGGGAGTGAATGCTAATCATCAAGCCAGATAGGGCTCCATAAAACAAAAACAACAACAAACAAGATTTACTGTATAATGAACAATGGCTGTAGTCAAGATTTCTTTTTAGTTATAAATATCTAAACCAAATACTTTATAGAAAGTCCAGAAAAGGGACAGAGAGATAGCATAGAGGTAGGATGTTTGCTTTGAACTGGGAGGGACCCAGCTTGATTCTCTGTACCCCACATGGTCCCCCAGCCTGCTAAGGGCAATTTCTGAGTGCAGAACCAGGAGTAACCACTGGGTGCCTCCAGATGTGGCCCAGGAACCAATCAATCAATAAAGTTTAAAAAGAAAAAAGGTTCAGAAAAATCAATAAAAATTAAAGCAGTGTTTTTCTCTCTCTCTGTATTCCTACTCTATATACAAATATTGACAAATAAGCTGCTCAACCCTTTCTTCTAAGAAACATCTTAACTGAAAAGAGAGGTTGGATATAGTGAAAAACAAGTATATCAGCAATATGGAACTCTGCTATTAGGACTAAGGTTTTAAAGTAATGTTGTTATTGAAGCTTAGAATCTAAACTAGGACTATGGAAGAAGATAGGAAGTGTGGTGACCAGTGGTCTGCCAAAGTCCCTGATCCCTCTTCCCAGTATTAACATAATCATGGGAATTATAATACCATAGAAAAATGTTTGTGATGGTGAGCATTCTTTATTCACTCTCGCATTCCCACAAAACCCAGTAGTTGTTTGCTTCCCTTTTATGGGCACAGCATAATGTTCTCAGCCACCACAAGTCATTAAGAGACCACAGAGGGCAATTTACGTGTCCGTTTTCATTTTCATCCCACTGCTCCTCATTCTTGTCAACTTTATTAAGACATCAATTGCCTGCTTAGTTACCTCTGCCCTTCAAGTAAGGAAAAACAATTCCCTGGAGGAAGTGGGAGGAATAGCAAATGGGGAAGGCATTGGAAGTGGAGATTAAAGGGGTGAACAGAAGGTTCCAATCACCTCCACCCCAAAACAATGAGGACAACTAGGAAAGCCTAGGCTTTCTTTGAAATTTGTGGCAGGCAGAAACAAGGATGGTTTGCTACCAAATTTGTACGGTTTGGCTGCTCAAGGACCAAGGAGGAAAGATTGATTGAAACAAGATTAAAACAAAAAAATGTTAATGTTTAATAAATGATCATATTTTAGAAGAAACTTTGTTCAGTTTCATAAAACCACTAATTTCAATGATAATTATCATTGACATACGAGCTAACATTTAGTGCTTAGTAAACTCCAGACACTACTTTGAACCCTTTCCACATTTTATTCTCACCCAAAACCTATAATTATTACACTATTATTATTTCTGTTTTATACATGAGTACATGGAATTAGTTTACAGAAGTAAAGAAACTTTCACGAGATCTAAAATTAGTAAGTTCTAGTCTCCAATTCCAAAGCCTCACTGGACAGCTCTGTCCAAGGAGTAATCTCAGCCTCTATTATTCCAATTACCTATTCCTATGTAATAATTACATAATCATTAATAACTTAATGCTGCCATTTATTCTTCTCTCTTGAGTCTTGGAAGTTGAATAGATTAAATGAAGTAATTCATTCTTAGGTCTTTTTCTGTTGTTTGAGTCATACACATGACAGCTAAATCCAAAATGCTGAGTGAGCTCACCAGCTCTAGGATGAGATTGACTGAATATGCACTCACATGGCTGCCAAAGGATGTTTGAGATCTGCTAGGAGTGCAAGCAGGGCTATCACCCATATGCCCACACATGGGCACCTATTCTTTTGGGCTCTGCAGGAACATAGCTGATTTCCAAAAGAACATGTTTGAAGAAGGAAGCAGTCTATTAACAAGAATTCCAAGTGATTCAAGTTCAAGGTAGGCCGTGGAGGGTGGGTCGGAGGGAAACTGGAACATTGGTGGTGGTAAAAGTGCACTGGTGAAGAGTGGTGTACACCCTATGACTGAAACTCAACCATGAACAATTTTGTAACCATGGTGCTTATAATAAAAAATCTTAATAAAAAATCTAAAACACCTGGATATTTCATTTTATAAGAGGAAAACCATTAGGTTTTGAACTCTTCAACAAATCAACAGCCTATAGGATTGATTATCCTTTGACTCATTTGCTCTACAATAGGATTTTGAGCAGCAAGGTCCTGAATTTAGGATAATAATACTAATAATTCTAGTGGGTGAATAAAGTAGGTGATCATGTTGATTAATGAATGGATGGATAAGTGGATGGATAGACGAACAGATGGGCATATAAATGGAGTGGGTTTAGTTGCAGCTCTTCTCTTCTTCGTGCTGATGTCAGGTAATAGACCCTCACATCCAACTCGGGAATTTTTCTAGACGTTTCATAGTCCTTAGACAGAGGCAAAACAAAAGCTTGTGTCTCTCTTACAAATGAGCTTTCTAACTCAGAAGTTCTATTTTCCTTGCTCTCCTTCCACCTATCACAGATTATTTAAGTGAAGAGATCCATAGACAACTGAGATCATTACGAGCTCATACTCTATGAAGAGGGAAGAGTTCTGCCTCTCCCTCCCTTTTTTGAATTTAATTTTTCAATAGGATGCAGCCCCAGGTCCTAATCTTCAATTTTTGCACTGAGTGTTCAGTCTAGTATCAAGACTCTGCAATTTCCTCGCTATATTTCTCCTATGTCAGAGGTTGAATAGGACTTGACTTCTCTTAATTCCAAAACTAGAGTGCAGGAAAAATAAAAGCAAATTCTACACTATTGCCTAGGTCTCTATCGGGCTCTGGGTGGAATATATTGCCTGGAAAAAAAGAGACTACTAGCTTTAAATTGAAACTGAGTGTGAAATGGCTCTTTTAAAATCAACTGAGCAGGAATGTCTATAACCAAAAGAATCAGAGTTATAGAATCTTCCCCCCAAGACTGTTGAAGAGTAGAAAATGAGAATTTGATGGAATATTACATAAATTAATAATTTGGGGGGAAACACACAAAAAATATCTTCTGTGTATATCTCATACAATTAAAACTCCTCACTTACCTCCCCCATAAAGGGAGGAGGCTCAGGGATTTCAAACACGCCAAGGAAGGAAGGTCACTAAAAATATTTCTGCCTGCTTTCCTGGTCACTACAGATAAGCAGCTGCAATTCAGGGCTCTTGGAAACATTTCATCCTGTTTCTGCCAAGGGCCCTGGGTGGAGCCCCAGAGGCTGCCACCTAGGGCTGAGATGGGACAGGAAGCTCATCAGAAGCCTAGCAGGGGTGCCAGTCTGTGAGCACAGATGTTGTGCTCCTGCTTATCACTTAACAGTATGTACTGTAAGTAATCCTGAGATGGTGTTTCCTCTCCCCAGTCAGGCAGGTGCTTGCTATCTGAACCCTCTTCAGTTAACCAAGGAGTTGAAATGCCTGGGACAGGCAAGCAGGACTGTAGTGAAGAGGCCTGGGGAGGCAGACACTGATAAACAGAACAATTGGCTTCCATCTCTCCACCAGATCTGGGCTCCATAGTTCACACCTGGCTTGAATCTCATCTTCCCTTCAGATCCCTTCACAAACCCTTCCTTTTGTCCTACATGCTCCTTTATTTAAAAAAAAAAAAAATATATATATATATATATATATACATACACACACACAGTTTATGAGCACACAATTTACAAGTAGAAATGGAATAAAATAAGTCAGAATTTTTTAAAGTTCTGACAAACATCTAAGAAAATGTAATATATATAATATTATATATATTATTTATATATTTGCATTTTATATAAATATATATTTATATTTATAAATTTATATTATGAATATATAATTTAAATTATATAGGAAAATTTTGAATCTGTAAATATGAGCTTTATTGCTTTCTATTTAAAATATTTCTATTTCTATTAAAGCATTGCTTTCAAAAAAAAAAGAAAGAAAAGAAAGAAAGAAGTGCACCATTGGAAAGGACCCTGATTCCTACCACATCAAAATTTCCTAACACCTATTAAAAAAGAGAGACTTTTACTCCCAAACAGCTTTTATGAAGCCAATATCACCTGATACCAAAACCAGACAGAGATGCTGCCAAAAAAAAAAAAAAAAAAAACTACAGACCAATATCCCTGATGAATGCTGATGCAAAGATCTTCAACAAAATCCTAGCAAATAGGATCCAATGCATCATCAAGAAGATCATACACTACAACCAAGTAGGTTTCATCCCAGGAATGCAAGGTTGGTTCAACATCCGTAAATCTATCAATATCATACACAACATCAACAAGAAAATAAATAAAAATCACATGATCATATCAATAGATGCAGAGAAAGCATTTGATAAGGTCCAACACCCATTCTTGATCAAAACTCTCAGCAAGATGGGAATGGAAGGAACCTTTCTCAAGCTACTTGAAGCCATCTACCACAAACCAATGGCAAATA
>PVKC010011946.1:0-24171 GCA_004027635.1 Crocidura indochinensis | reverse complement strand
TCTTCTTCTTCTTCTTCTTCTTCTTCTTCTTCTTCTTCTTCTTCTTCTTCTTCTTCTTCTTCTTCTTCTTCTTCTTCTTCTTCTTCTTTTCTTCTTGTTTTTGGGCCACACCTGGTGAAGCTCAGAGGTTACTCCTGGATATGTGCTCAGAAATCATCCTGGCTTGGGGGGCCATGTGGGGTGCTGGGGATCGAACCAAGGTCCGTCCTAGATCAGCCTCATGCAAGCCCTACATCTGCGCCATTGAGACGGCCCCTCTATCTTCTAGTTCTATACATATTTTAGTGAATTACATACTTTCATTTTTTCTTAATGTAGTATTCCATGGTGTATATATACCACATCTCCTTGATCCTCTTTTCTATAGTTTTCAACCAGATGGATTCCATATCTTAGCTATCATATGAAGTACTACAGTGAATAGTCATGTGCATCTAATTAGATTGCATTATCTAGCTTCTGGGGTACCTTAAGTTCTTTATTTCCTGGTAAAGATAAGAACTAACAGCTCTTAAATAGTTCTAGGGAGTTTGATTCTTCCTCAATCACCTTATATGAATATTCCAAATATGTTTGCAATTTTGCATATAATATGTCTGTTCATCTGTGCACATATATGTATGCATATATACACCTATATTTGGTTAAGTGTGTATATTCCTGCATTTAAAATGACAGTAGGGAAAATTATCCTCTCCCTTTTCTATTCTTCACTTTGAAGAACGTTGATCCTAAAATAGGCCAATCTGAATTTCAATCATACCTTCAATGAGACTTAGTTTCCACATAAGATGGAGGCAGCATTAAAGATTTTTTAGGTAAAAGATGCTACACATTTTAGACTCATTGTGTGCAGTAATAAATAATAGCCATTATCTTTATTATCACGAAATCTTCAAAGCATTTAATTAGTGTATTCTATCTATGGGAAACCCATTTCAATAAAACAGCATAGTTATTCTTTATTATTGTTCATGTCTAGACCCCTACTGTGAGCTGCTTTATAAACACAATAGTCTCTGAGTGTGTAGTGCTGACAGAAGGGCTCTCTGAGCTCAGAGTTATCTTTGCAGTTTATTAATCTGCTGCCATAGAAACAGGTATTTAATCCTGAAAAAACAAGAAAATGGTTTTTAACAAAACACCACTTTAAACAACATAATGGTGGTGGGCAATGTTGCTTTCTTTTAAAATATGATTTTTAAGTGACTGAATTCAATTTTGGCAATTTCATTTGAGTTTCCATGGGAACAAACGTGATAACGGAGACTTTCAAGCTCTTGTTACTGGCCAGGCTCAGGTTAAGTCTTGCAAATGTCAATTGTCCCAGGGCACCTAGATGAGCCAACAAAAATAACAGAGTAAACTGAGCTCTGGGAGAAAAGGAAGGAGCAATAAATCAACATTTACTGAACTATGTATACATCATGCTGCAGGTTTGAGACACAGGAGTGTAATTCAAGGCTAGCAGATATTTGGCTTTATATTTTAATAGACACCTTTTTATGAGTGTCCAAGCAACTTGTCTACTGGTATGCATTTTTGTTTTACTGAGTATAAGAATATTGGCAAAGGGTTAAAATGATGGGATGAATAAAATATCACATAATAGCTCTATTTGCTAGCGTGAGAATTGTGAAAAAAGAAAATGAAGAATATGGAAAAGTACAATGGAATAGACATATGTTTTAATCTGCCCAGCTCCAAGTTAGCTTTTTTCTACTTAATATTTTTTAATTTTTCTACTTAATATTTAGCAAAGGTTTTTTATAGATTTTCTGGGTTATTAAACATGATGCTATTTATATTTCCCTGTTTTATTTTGAAAATTGTATCAGTAATTCTACATTTTATCATAGGAAGAATAAAATCAGGACATTATTTCTTGAGTTCCTAGCACATACTCCAAAAGTATGTTTGGAGTTACCCACACACCACATCTCATTGTCAGTAGTGAGAATTTTAGACACTATTAATTTGACTTACAAATTTTTTAATTAAAAATACATTAGTATTCAACAGGTAATTAATATACAAAGAAAATTCTATCACTATGTGACCAGAAATCTTTTAGATATCTATCCCCAGGACAGAAAAATATTCATCCAAAGGATGTATGCACAACACTCTTCATTGGAGAACTCAGTTCAATGGCCAAGACTTGGAATTAACCTAGAACTGATTATGAAGATGTGGTACATATATACAATGGAATGCTACATAGCTCTAAAAATGATGCATCATGTAATTTGCAGCAACATGGATGAAACTGGAAGATATTATGCTAAATAAAATAAGCCAGAGACGAAGGATAAATACAGAATAATATCACTGCCGTGTGGTATATAGAATAACTGCTTGAAGAAGCAAAATGGTCTAAATGGAAGTTGTTTCGAACACTCTTAAACCCAGAGTGCAGTGAGGAGGACAAACTGAGTGAAAGAATAGATACGCATATATGAAAGAATGGGGTGGGGGCAGGACTAAGTGGTCTCAGGTGCATTCATTGTGTTAAAAAGGATAAAACCAAATATCCAAGTCAAAGGCAGCAACAATGGGATCAAAAGACCCAAACTTTAACAATCTAAACTTAAAATGGCAGACTGTTATACTGGCATACTAGGGGGGGAGGGGATTAGGGAGGTGGTATGGGAACATTGGTGGAGGGAGGTGGAGACTGAAAACTTTGTAAATCACAATAATTTAACTAAAATAAAATCTTAAAGAAGAGTATAAAAACAAAAACCAAAAACACAAAATAAAGTAGGTTCCATCAATAAAGAATTTTAAAAAGATAGTTAAGTGTTTCTTTGAGAATTACTATGCTCTGTGGCATGAACCTATCATTTCTTAATATTTAAGTATGAATACATATTAACCAATGTAATATAATATTTAGGTAACTGATTTTAATATTTTAAGGAAATATTTTATTATAGATCATTTAATTAATTGGTTTTCTAATAATTAAAATACTGAATAATTTTTGAAAAATTAAAATTAAAAGTCAAAATTTTTACTTTAGTACATGCTGGAGATAGTAGGGTAAAACAGTTGCTTTGAACATGGCCAGTAATGGTCCCTTCCAAGAGTGGTTTCTTCCTGAGCACAGAATCAGGAGCAAGCCCTTAGCATAACCAGGTCTCTCTCTCTCTCTCTCTCTCTCTCTCTCTCTCTCTCTCTCTGTCTCTCTCTCTGTCTCTCTCTCTCTCTCACACACACACACAAAACTTTAAGTGTAATAATGTTCAACTGTTCTTTAGAAATTTATTTCTATTTGATTAACAGCATCTGTTTCCAACACCCCTCTAACTTCTGAGAAGTAGCAATCTAATCTTTGAGTCTATAAATTTTACACTTTTACATTATATATGTAACTTAATAAAATGAAATAGTATTTGTCCTGTGATTTTTTAAAAATTCAGTTAGTAGTAATTTATGCATTTACCCAGGTTGTTAAAAATGGATTGGCTTTTCTCTTTATGATTGAATAATATTCACACAATGGGTATATCTATAAGTAGTCACATATAAAAATGGAGAAAATATCTAGTATACATATATGTAAATGAAAAACCTATATGTGTACATAACTTCTAATTTTTTATTAATGCATTGAGGCAAATAAGTTGTCACCATATATGATTGGTCATTAGTATATCCTTGGATAAAATACTATTGAGATAATTATCTCATATTTTGGCTGTATTTTTTGTTACATTTGGCAATGGTCAGGGCTTGTTCCTGGCTCTATGCTCAGGGCTTCTAGAACTGCTTGGGAGTATCATATAAGGGTACTGGGGAAAGTACAAAGGTCACATTCCAGGCAAACATCTTACTTTCTATAATGCTTCTCCATTCCACTCTAGCTAATTTTTTAAATTGGATCATAAGTAGTTTTTATGTAATTTTTTTTACTGTTGGGTTAAGTGAACTCTATACATTTCAATTATTAACCCCTACTGAATTTATGATCTATCATATTTTCCCCTTATGTAAGTTAGCTTTTGATGTTGTTGATTCATTTTTTTGCTGTGCATAAAATATTATAGATGAATATAGTCCTATTTGTTTATTTTTGCTTGCTATCTAAAAATTTCAGATAAGAAAAGTTAATCTTTATTATAGTCACACTTTTTTTTGGCCTTCTGTACTATGCCTATTTTCCACATTAACTTAAATAAATGGATCCTGGTGTTTGCTTCTATTCATATTTAAACAATCAATTTTAATTGATTAGGACTTATTTTGATGTAAGGTTGCCACTATGAATATGTTATTTAGTAAATATAATTTATTTTATATATTTTTCACACATTTGAATACCCCATTATCTCTTGACAGATTCTTATAAATATTGACAAGCATGTATAAAACTACATATTTATATCAAGTTACTACTAGCTTAGGCAGATTATATATAGAGATAAAGTTGAACCCTATAATATAACATCAAATAAAAGTTTTATTTACATTTTGATATCACATTAAATTTATGAAATTAATTTTTAGAAAATGGAAGGATTTAATATAAGTACCAACTATCTAAAATGTTGACTTTTATGTTTATCAATAAAGCTTCTGTTTTCTTCATGTAAGTCTAATATTTTACTTTATTGCCATTTTAGTAATCTTTGTTTATTTTATTAAGTGTATTATATCATGGACTATTTATTTCCAGCATTGAATTATCTTCTCTACAGCATCTCTCACATTACGTCAAGCCTTGTGATTTATCTATAAAATTTCACCAATTAGTAGCAAAATTGACAATGTTTGCATGAGCTGGAATTCTCATCGAATCACATGGTAAAGGGAAAATGGTATTTTTTTGTGTGTGAAAAAGCAATTCCAACTGCTTTTTCTTCTATTACTGGTCTAGCTTTCAATTAGTTCCTGAGATAAATTGTTCTGGCTCAGATGTTAAAATTTTATGGTGACTGCTGGTTGTTGAAATGAGGAGCACAAAGGAGGACTCTGATAACTAATTTTCTCCCAGTAGAGTCCAAATTTCAGTTTTATAGGTCCAGTATTTTGGGACTGTTTCCAACACAATATAATTAAATTAGGAAAGAATAACTCCTTAATAGCTGTAACTTAGGAATGACTTAATTAATGTTATTCCATTTTATTTATTTTTTATTAAGAGGAAGATCCTGAAAATTATGAGACACTGGATCTGTTTTTTTTTTTTTTTTAGTTTTATATTGGGTTCACACTCAGAACTATTCAGGGTTTACTCCTGCTGCTATGCTCAGGAATCATTCCTTGCAGTGCTTGAAGTATCATATGTGGTGCTGAGAAATGAACATGGGTTGGTTGTGTAGAAGGCAAGTGAATTAGCCACTCTACTTAGTCTATCAACGCGTTAATAGCATTGCCCAGTATGGACAATTGTAGAAGACTGTGGAATGGTAAGGTGAAATCACAGAATCATGAAATTGAAGGAAGAGGATATTAATGAGACAGGATATTAATGAGCAATTAGGAAAGTTCAGAAAATGAAGCTGCTTTTATCTTTAAATGGTTTGAGAAAGAGCCTTATTGGCAACAAGCTAGCAGGTTGGAAGATGGTAGAATTAAGTCCTTCCAAGGAACCATCATGTCTTGACATTCCCAAGGAAACTTATTCTTCTTTTGTTTATAGCTTCTCCTGTCTAATTATATAGGAAAATTGAGTAATTGGAAGGGGTGTGTGGAGACTGTAACTGCTTTTACAGTAAGATCCATTAAGATTATTTTCCCAGTATCCCAATTTCAGTCAACTGGGTTAATATTACTAGAAAGGAAGTCAGCAGTAGAATCTAACTAGGGGTAGAATTCTACTGTCATCAATGCAATCATCTTTAGTGAAACATTAAAATGAATATCCTGACCAGAATTATTTCTTTAAAATAGATTTTTCTCAACTATAATCATACGAATAACAATGTAATATTTATTCTCTAAAAAGACATAGCAACTTTATTCTAGCTAGTAATCTAGGTAGAATCATTACTGAAGTGACAAATACAAAAAGGAAATCAAATCTTCCAAAGCAGCTACATTTCATGTGCATCGTACACAGCTGCCACTTGAAGCTCAGCTCACAATCAATTTGATAAGTCAATCAATTTTCATTTTGTCTTCATCTCCTAGGTAACCAGGGCATCTATCCAGATCCTAGCCAAGGGAGAACAGTTAAAAAGTAATATGTATTCATAATAGGTTTTCTTCTAACGCTGACTTAATATAAAAGCAAAGAGCTAGCTGTGCAGTATTTTAAATCTCAGTAGTACAAATTTACTTCGATTTGATTTGAGAGAGAGAGAGAGAGAGCTTAAGGAGAGATATACTAAAGAATATAGCATCCTTACATTTGAGTCATATCTATCCTGAATAAAAACCACACCACCTGCTATACCTATTATATTTAATGTGAATAACGAGCATCCCACTGCTGGTTATTAAAACAAATCATAACCCAGCTGACACGATACTTATAAACCATCTCTTGTTTTATGACTGTGAGACACACAAGTTGGGAATGGGATGCATTGAGGCAACTCTTTTGATGTGAACACAAGGCAATTGGCCTCAAAGGAAGTCATTTATCTGCCTCCAAATTCCTGAAAAATAAAAGCATTTTGTAAAATGTAATTATAAAACAGTATTATTGGCTCAAAGTAGAGGACAAATATTCCAGCAGTTGCAAAAAGCATTAAACTTTGCCTTTATCTGAATCCTTTTGGTGTGTGGAGTCATGAGAAAACTGGGTGTTCTCAACACTCACTCACTTGCAAGAAGTTATTTTGTATTGTAGTTTCATTCATACAGCAAAGCATTCTGTACAGTCTGCACAGGCTTTAAGTTCAACTGGATCTACCTGTATACTTGAACATAATTAATTGGATGACTGTATTTTACTAATTAGTGGGAATGTTTCATGCTTCCTGTGCCTGGAGGGACACTGGGGACTAGGTGCCCATCTTGCACATGGGTAATCCCAATTCAACCCCCTGAGCCACATGGAACCCTGAGCTCACCAAGAGAAATTCTTGGAAACAGAGCCCACAATAAGTAAATTCTAAGAACTATTGTGTATGACCCTCCCCCCAATCTCTCTTTCAAAATATTTTACTCTTGCTGTGAAAGTTCAACACTAAATATACACTGAAAAAAGTACATATAACTGAGATTTACATATGATTGGATACAGAGAAGATTAGCATGGCCCCTGCGCACGGATGACACGCAAATTCGTGAAGCGTTCTATATTTTTTTTAAAAAAAGAATAATTTCATGACAATCATAATGAAGTATATTGAGATGGTGAATTATATGTACACTGAAATCTAAATTAATTTTAAGTCAACACTTCCTCAGTAAAAATTACGAGCAAGAACAGCAACAAAATCCAAGATATAAAATAAAAAAATTGAGTAATACATAACTATATTTTGTACTACTCAAGAATTATAGGGGCTGAGCGGTGGCGCTGAAGGTAAGATGCCTGCCTTACCGCGCTAGCCTTGGACGGACCGCGGTTCCGCGGTTCGATCCCCTGTGCCCCATATGGTCCCCCAGGCCAGGGGCGACTTCTGAGTGCATAACCAGGAGTAACCCCTGAGCCTCACTGGGTTTGGCCCAAAAACCAAAAAAAAAAAAAAAAAAAAAAGAATTATAGAAGATAGTCAAAATAAAACTTGATTGATTACCTACAATTTTTGAAACATTTAGAACATAAGTAGAATAAAATAAGCAATGTGTATAAGTTTGAATCCACTTGGGTCCATTTCATTTTATTATTTGAAATTTATTATTTTATTTTTTGAAGTTTTATTTTATTTATTATTCGATGTATTATTAAATATTTAAATTACTAAAATTAAAATTAATTAAATTGAATCAAATAATTAGATAAAATAAAATAAGAAATATAAGTAAATAAGTTTATTATTTTATTATTTGAACTTTGAAGTAATACATTATTATTATTTTTTGGAGGGTTGGGGCATACTGCTGATGCTCAGGAGTTGCCATGGACTTTGTGCTTAGAAATTGCTCCTGGCAATTCCTGGGACCATCCGGGACACCAGAGAATCAGACCACTGTCTGTCCTAGGTTAGCTGTGTGTAAGGCAAATGCCCTACTACTTGTACCACTGCTCTGATCCCTACTATTTATTGTTATTATTTGAAAATAAATATTTTATTTATTTCATTTATTTTATTAGCATGAATTTAACTTGTAATGCAAGTGTGAAGCTCCCAAAGCTCTGGGACTTTCCCACTAATTAATGTGCTATATCTATTAACACAAATTGAGAGAGGTCTTATACAGCCAAAGTAAATCCATTCCCTACTTCAAAAATCAAAAAAAAAATTATGGACTCAACTAGTATTTCACAAGTTCTTTGAAGATTCCATTCTTAAGGCAGTAAAGAAGTTGGTGTGAAACGGTTGAACTTGAAAGCTTCTTGATTTCTCTTGACAAGTAAAAGTGACCAAGACTCTTTGCTAACAGAACAAGAGACAAAGCACAGATTCAAAGTTAATAATACCTTTGTCTCCTACAGGGTATTCCATTGCCTTCTGATGTCTTTGCTGAGACTCACCATCAGTATATAGGACTGTGGAGAACTTTATATCATCAGGGTTCAGGTCTCCTAAAAACATAAGAAATGCTATTGTGTGGTGGATTTTAACTTATTATAGTCAGATTAAAATAGCTATTAGCCAATCTATCTCTAGATATTTGCATTACAGATACAATAGTTGCAAATATGAATTTAAGTATGGGAATAAAATAATTTATATACGTATGATATTATAATATAACATTTACATAAACATAAAAACATTATTCTTTATGGTTATATTTCTATATTTAGGCGCAATGTTCTTCCAGCTCGAAGACCTGTGGAGTGCTTGTTTCCTCAATAGAGACATAGGAATCCTTTTGCATAGTTTCAGTCTTGATCTGTGACTGCTGGAACTGACGCAGTTAGGGAGCCTGTTGTGGTGGTCCAGGTTAATCCTCGGGTTCCAGGTCAAAGTGTTAACCCCAGTTTTCCGGGGCGAGCGGTAGAAGACCCAGGAAGGCCCTTTTGCTTTCGCATCAGTGTCATCTGAGCCCTATCTGCAGATTTAACAGAACCCCCTGCACCTATCTCTGATCAGAGTATTACTGCTATAACCGCCAGGGGGCGCTGACAGACCCTGTAGGGAAGGATATGCTGCAAGGTAGTTGGTTGCAAGTCACTTGATTCAAAAGCAAGTGACTTTTTAGGTGGAACTTGGGTGTCAATTGAGAGGTTGGGAGGTTCACACCAGTCTGTAGGTCAGCCTAGGCTTGAGCCAGCCCGGAAACCCCAGAACGAAAGACAATTTGTCCTGGGCATCAGCTCAATAAATTATGTCTGAATAAAAAAGAAACAGTAGTAAAATAATTAAAAAATAATAAAATAAAATGGCAGTGAGAATCATTGTGAGTTGAAAATTTTAGAAGTAGATGATATTTTCCTATCCACTTTGCTATGTATTTATTTCTCATTCTGCTTATTGTTATTGAGATAACAGTTTACACACAGGATATACGTATGAGGTAAATTTTCACATCTTTCTAAAATACCACACCACAATCACCACTAAAGCACTATTCTTTCACTCAAACATGCTTAGCAGAATTTATGGAGACATTAATGTGTTCTTTGAGTGAGCCTTCCGAAGATCAGAAAAATCTGAACCTATATTATTCCTACCACAAGAATCTTAAAGAAAGTTAAAAATCAAAAACCAATTTAGTAGAGAATTTTAATATTTATATATAAATTAAAATCCATTTATAATACCATATTATTGTTTTTAAATAATTTTTATTTTGACCAAAGTGGATTACAAATCTTTCACAGTAATATTTTAGGTACATAGTGACATTGAATCAGGGCATTCACACCAACAATGTTGTCCTCCCTCCACCCCTGTACCCAGCATGCATCCCATATCCCCCTTCTTTACCTCCCGGGCTGCTAGTGTAAGTGGTCTCCTCTGTGTCTAGCTTGTTGTAGATTGGATATTGATTCTATTGCTCTTGCCTTTGGATTTGGTGTTTAAGTTTGATCATTTTTTATTTCTACTCTATGTTCATACTACTGTTTGGTCTTGGTACTCTCCATTATTTCTCCCTCAATTTGTGAGGCAGAACAAGAGGTTCAAGTTATGTGGCTCTGCATTTTAGTATTTTATTAGAAAACCTACATTTCATTATGAAAGAAATACACAAGGAATTATTATTATTTTGGGGGAGCACACCCGTTTTACGCTCAGGGGTTACTCCTGGTTATGCCCTCAGAAATTGCCCCTGACTTTGGTGAACCATATGGGATGCCAGGAGATTGAACCGCAGTCTGTCCTAGGCTAGCACTTGCAAGGCAGACACCTTACCTCTAACGCCACCTCTCCATCCCCTAGGAATTTTTTTTTTTTTGTTTCTTTTTTGGGTCACAACCGGCAGTGCTCAGGAGTTACTCCTGGCTTCATGCTCAGAAATCTCTTCTGGCAGCCTCGGGCAGACCATATGGGACATCGGGATTCAAACCAATGACCTTCTGCATGAAAGGCAAATGCCTTGCCTCCATGCTATCTCTCTGGCCCCAGGAATTTTTTTAATCGGAAGATAGAACAAGTGAGACCAATATATGACAACTTTAATTTTTTTCCTGTTTCTTTTCCTTCAAGTATATACTAATTTATATGAAATGATACTAACTGTTCTGATTTCCATGGAGAAAAGCTCTGCTCACTTATATTTTCACTTTTGCTTTCCAATACTCCATTTCCATCATGGGTATGCCTTGAGATATATTGGATCTTGATTGGATCTTCAATCCATCTTTAATGATTGGATCTTTAATCTTTTTATTTTTTGTTTGTTTTTTTTGGGGGGGGGTCACATCCGGTAGTGCTCAGGAGTTACTCCTGACTCTATGCTCAGAAATTGCTCCTGGCAGGCACGGGGTACCATATGGGGCACCGGGATTTGAACCGATGACCTTTTGCATGAAAGACAAACGCCTTACCTCCATGCTATCTCCCGGACCCCTGGATCTTTAATCTTGGATCTTCAATCCATCTTTAGTGATTAGATCTTTAATCTTGATCTAATGTGAACATTTCTCTTCTTCCTGTCATGAGCTCTCTCGCTATCTGAAGTGTTCATAAAATGGATGGGACATACAAGCTTCTTCCCTTTCTTCCACTGTGGTTTCTATCTTCTTACTATGTGGTGATGTGGGGAGGGGGGTGTGGGGATGATGTTTCTAGCTCCTCTGGGAACATGCAGAGGAAGTAATCAAGTTTTGCTCCACTGGTCTTACCATCCATATTCACAAGTTTGGCAGATGTTGGAAATGACTTTTCCTGCATGGTGGGGTGGTGCTAAAAGGGTCTTAGCAGGCTTTCTTCAGCCAAAGATCTGTATCCTACAGTTTCTTCACACAGATGCACACATGGTCAACTCCCACTTCATATCAAGAGATATGTATCAAAGCCTCTACATGAACTGTATGATTTTTTCCCTCATCAAGTTTAAGGAGAGGAAAGAAATTCTCTTACTTAGTAGGAAGAAAGAAAACTATCTACAGTCCTCCCACCACAACTTTTCCCAAAGTAATTCTTCCAAATACCCAGTTTCAACACCTTAAACACTTCTGAAACCACTCCTTAACGTGGTTGCTAAAACAAAAGTTGCAAATTAGGATCTGACCATCTCCTTTTTTAATACAGTTATATTTTGGAGGCTGCCTTGCAACATAGCAACTCACTTTGGAATCTGACAGGACATGCTATTTTTGACGTAGAATAGCAATACCAACTGAGATAGAGTCCTGTGTCAATATCTCTTTTCTGAAGATCTCAACACAACCACATAAATGAACTCTCTGGTCATTTGTTAAATGTGAGGAAGATGTCATAAACTTGTTCCCTGGCTATAGAATATACATGCCTATAATTGAATGATTGTAAAAAATTCTAGCAGAATTATAATCAAGATATTTTAGGATGGAGTGTGCTCTTGTACATGTTTGCTGAAGCCATATAAAAACTTAGAAACTGAGCCGGATTAGATATCTAATTAGCGGTTAACTATTATGGCTCTCATTTGAATATCTTGTTCATGAGTTTGCATATTTTACCTCTATTTTTGTTTTTATTTAAATCAGGGAAACTTTAACTCTTTTCTCCTGTGAACTTTAAAAACTTCCTTGGGGAATACTCGGGGAATAAGTAAAGTTATTCTTCTCATTCTGTGGAAATAAGGCTTCCTTTGCTTCCCCTCACCAATAATAAATTATGAAAATAGTCTCATGGGCAAGAGAGGGAAATGTGGTTTAGCTGACAGCACTGTGAATAATATTCATATTAATTATAAAAAATAACAAGAGTGAAAGTTCAAAATCTAAACCCACAGAAGAGGTTTTTACACTGAACTCGGTTTTAGCTTTCAGCATCTAATTTCTGAAAAATAGATTGCGCCCTGATCCTGAAGATTAGTTTAGCATATTGTACTTTTTGCTTTTTTAGAGAAAGAAAAGTCCCATTGATATAATACTAAAAATAAAGTAGTAGTAATGATAGTATAAATTCATGTCAGGAGCTCAGGATTGAACCAGGTAGGAGATGAATCTTGCCATGTCTAACACCATTTTATAAGGAATGTAATTCTGAAATATCTGTGACCAGAGAATAAATGCCTGCAAAATGAGGCAGGATAAAACAAACAAACAAACAAACAAACAAACAAATACCTTAAAGCCATAGAACATTTAGATTACTTTGAAAGTCAGAGGGCTTTTTTTTTTTCAGTTAAAGAAAGCATGTAAAATATATGAGAACAAAGATCAGCCACTTCAAGGAATTTTGATAACAGTTTGCTAACATGCCAGACTTCAATTTTATTGGCTTTTCTTCTTACAAGGGGAACTTTCCTGTGGGCATGTTTAAAGAACCCATGAGGCTCTGAGCAAACAGCCCTTTAGGAAGTCTTTTTTTGTTGTTATAAATGCAGTGTAATGACATGCTTCATTTACCAGATAAAGCTATAATGGCTCATTCAGATCCATCATGCTAAGGATAACTCAGGGACTGTTGAATAAACACATGTTTCTGTGCCAGCAAATACATTTAGTCCTCCTTTAATAGTTTATTACATTGTGATATGTTGGTTCCTCATGAGTTGTTAAAAAGGCAAGGTATGCGGGGAAGGAAGAAAATCATGCAGGCAATTGCCCTAATTTTACTATTGATCATATTCTACAATCCTATATCATCATAGTCCATTTCAGTGAGTGAAAAAGCAAAAGCAAATGTAATGATTATAAAATAGACCACCTAAAATTATTGAGGTATCATTAGTTTCTAGAGTGGGAATGCTTATATGATGCAGAGCACAGAGTTACCACACCATGGTCACCACAAAGTGCCAAAATTCCTTCACCATCATCCATAGGATACTTTCTTTTCATCCCTGCTCCCCCTTGAAGCCCCAGTTCTGTCATCAGTTGTCTATATGTTTATTTTCACTGGAGACATTTAATTTCCTTGTTTTGTTTCTTACATACCATTTTGGTAGAAATTATTTAGTAAAATAAGTGACTCTCCTCATTCTTTAGGTGTACCATGATTTACAATGATAGCTTTATATAGTCATAATTTTAATATCACACCCACCACTGAAGTGCCTACTTTTTCCCCACCAACATCCCAGTGGCACCTTTCCTACTTGTCCTCCACCTATGTAAACTCAGGTCTAAAGACCAGTCTCCAGTTTTATTTTCTTTGGTCACAGTAAGTTCTCTTACATGTTTCCTTATAGTCCGTATAGGGAGAGAACATTTCCTATCTATTCCTCTTCTGTGACTAACTCACTCAGCATTACATCTTCTGGTTCAATTCATCTGAGATAGAATCGCAAAATATTACTTTTTTAAGTAGTTTTTATTAAACAGCTGATTTTAAGAGGCTGATGCAATAGCACAGTTGGTAACCCTTCCTTTGCCTTGTACATGGTGGACCCTAGTTCGAATCCAGGCATCCCGTATGGTTCCCTGAACTTTCCAAGAGTGATTTCTGAGCACAGGGCCAAGAGCAACCCCTGAGAATCATTTAGTGTGGCCCAGAAACAAACAAAACACAACAAACCCTGACTTTTTTTTAGGAGGGGGGGTTTGGGTCACAGCTAGCAGCTCAGGAGTTATTCCTGGCTCTATGCTCAGAAATCGCTCCTGGCAGGCTCGGGGGACCATATGCGATGCCGGGATTTGAACCACTGTCCTTCTGCATGCAAGGCAAAGGCCTTACCTCCACGATATCTCTCTGGCCCCAAATCCTGACTTTTATAGAAAACTTTTAGAAATAATCTTGTCACATGTGTATAATAATTGACCAATATATAATTTTATTCATTGTTTTCTAGAAATTTTAGTAATATAAATTATATAATAATATTTAGTAATAAACTGCATTAAACAAAACTGACCCAACCTATTATTCTTCATTATTTTATATTATTATGATCATCAGTCTAGAAATGTCCCCTTATAGATATCCCAGAGTTAAAGATAGCAAGAAGACCTTGCTTCTAATATGTTTATTTCTTTTTCTCTTAACTTTCATATTTACTTTTTTTTGACCACACCCACTGGTGCTCAGGGGTTCCTCCTAGTTCTGCACTCAGAAATCACTCCTGGTAGGCTCAGGGTACCATGTGGGATACTGGGGATCAAACCCGGGTCAGACCCAGGTCTGTTGTGTGCTAGGCAAACACTTTACTGCTTTGCTGTCACTCCAGCTCCCAATATGTTTAATAAATTTTTAAAATTTACTTTTAAATTTTAAGCCCTTTCTCACATGATGGATTTCAATCAAAGCAGAAATATAGTTTCTCTGCCATATAAAAAGTACAAATCTTGAAGCAGGGTACCTGTAAATGACTTAGAATTATATGTTTCGTGGAACACATAGTGAGTCTTGTAATCTCTCAAAGAAAGAACGTATACCTTGCCTCTGGCTCCAACATGCAGGCCTCAGAGGCCTATACTAATAAGGGGTGGAAATGCATCATTATTACTATTCAGCAAGGGACTTTGAAAATTGGACTAGTGAATATGGAGACACTAACAACATTAGGACTCATATACTTTGTTTCCATTGTGACCACTGTAGTAAAGTCCAATAGATTTATAAAGCACCTATAAGAAACTTCTACAAATTCTGGAGGTATTTTAGGACCAAGTGCCAATATAGTCTTTGATAAGTTTTAGCAGTATTTATACTGAATACTCACATGGAAACTCATGTGTCTCTTTTATAAAATATTCAGTTTTCACTCATTTCTGTTCATACGTCCTAATTACCTCCTCTTGACCATTTCATTGATGTCTTGGGTTTCAATTTATAGAAGCTGATGAAATAACACCTTGAGGACAGAAAACTAAAAATCAAGAATCTTAACAAGAATTTTAACTTCCTTTACCTGTCATTAGATTACTTTGCTTTTATACTCTAATATTATGCTAATATTATGAAGAGAATTGCTAATCAATAAATGCAAACTTTTTCTCTCATGGAAAATATGCAATAATAAAGCAATTGGTAAAGATCTCTTGTTTAATTACTTTTGATATGTCTATACTGGCAGATAATCAAGACTTAAGGAATTAATATATTGTCAATAGGAAACACAAAGTAAGAAATGAGAGACAATATTGATTAACTTCTTCCTAAGTGGTATGCCATTAGGCACTTTATGTGTGCTATTTAATCTAAAAATACTTGTTGACTTAATGTGTTTGTTAGTTGGAATATTGAAGGGATGGGTGTCAATTACTCTTTATATATAGTTAGAAGTTCCCTTCATTTTTTCTGATTAAAAGACATGTCACATTGTTTTGCCTATTGGTTATTTAATAAACTAGAAATAACTAATAAGTAAATAAACACTGTAATGCCAAGAATAGATACGTTGAATATTTTATTTTCTTATTTTTTGGTTTTCTTGCAAAGACATATTGAGTCAAATATATTCAAATTATTTATTATGTTCTGACGATAGTTCTGACAATATGCTCTTGCTATCATGAATACTATGTAACTTGGTTTTAAAAGCAAAAGTATTAGCTTCTACTCTAAATGGTGTCAAAGGTCTAAATCAATATGTATTACTATACGGTATGTCGACTACATTAAATCTTCTTCGAGGATTTTTGAAAAACAAAAACAATAAAAAAGTCTACACTAGTAATAGCACAAATACTCTTGGGAAGATAAAAATGGAATGAGGTTTTTATTATGCTCATTGATGTATTCTCGAGTATATGTCTCTATATTTGGAAATAAAGTATATATTAATCTGAATAAAACAGAATCCAATGAAGAAAAAAATTTTTTTGAGGCTGTTTTGGATCTATACCTGGCAATGCTCAGGCCATGCTCCTCTTTCTGCAGTCAGGAACTCCTGGTGGTGGTAGGGTACCATACTGGATACTGGTAACAGCATAGGGGTTGACCATATGCAAGTATATGTATGTACATACATGCATTTATGTATAATGTGTAGGCATACTATATAACCTCTCTAACTCCAAGACAAGGAGAAATTTAAAGCTATTTATTTATTCATTTATTTTATAATTCACTCATTCACACATAAAAATTGTTTCCTGATCCTTCCATTCAAAATAAAATCACTAAATTATTAGACATTTTGATAGAAAAATGTCTCAGGCCAGTTGAACAAAATTGTATGTGACTTTTTATTTGAAAAAAGAAATCATTTTCTGCAAAATAGCTGCAAATATTCAGCAAGACAATGAATTGTCAAAACTCCATTAAGCCGTAAGCAATAAGATAACTATTATATTTATTTATATCCTGACACAACTATTGTGAATAATGTGATTGACAGCCAGTTGTGCTCTGCTCCTGAGGCACCACACACCATATTGTATATAGATTTACTTCAATTTACTCAAATAGCATAGGCTCCACTGAGAGAAGGCAAATAATTTATCAACTTGTTGAGAGATAGGAGAATATGAAGTCCAATCAATACTGTTAGTCTATACCAGTCTTTAGATGTGAGGATGAGCCGAGTTGAGCTTGGATACTGGTACTGGATCATCTGGGCTTCAACTGTCCACTTCCTTCCTCGTTAGAATTACCTGAATGAGTAGCATATTTGTTTTCCTCCTAGCAGGCTTTTTATTTGTAAAATAGGAAAATAACAATATTGACTAACACATAGGTTTGTCATTCTAATTAAATGAGGTAGTGCTTATGTTACACTTTATAAGCTTTACCTAGTATGTTTAATAACAAAGAAGTTTCATTTCATACTTCACCTTGGTAAAAAGATTGCCAAGGCATTTTTTTTGTTTGTTTTTTGGGTTATACCTGGCAGTGCTGAGGGGTTACTCCTGGCTCTATGCACAGAAATCCCCTCTGGCAGGCACAGGGGACCAGATGCCAGGATTCGAACCACCATCCTTCTGCATGCAAGGCAAAAACTCTACCTCCATGTTATCTATCCGGCCCCACACTTTTCTTTTTTGATAGCTTTGCTGAAACATTTCTCTGTTTTAATCCACACACCTGCAAAATCTCATGCTAAAGTTATCTGGAAGCAATTGATATTTGATAAAGGAAGGCAAAAAGGACTAGTTTTTTTTTTTCTTAGATCAGTGTTTCTCAAAGTGGGTGATACTGTCCTACCAGCACCTCTGCCAGAATGGGTATGAATGGATGCTAATAGCCTTGGGGCTGGTTGAATAGCTTCCTGTTCATTGGCTTGAAGAAGATATGTTTCTAAAGGGCACTGAGTAATTTCTATTCTTCTAAAAGGGGACGTAGACCAAATCAACTAGTGAATATCTGCTAATCATCTTTGTCTAAATTATATCTCATCTTTAAGAGATATCTTGAAAAGTTCTACTATTATTTGTCCTTGTTTGAAGGGCTCAACTCAAAGATATTGGCCAGATCTATACACATTGTAGTACAGTAAGAAGCTACATTATAATGCTTTTATTTCATAAAAGAGCAGGAAAAATAATTCTCACATCTGCTACCAACACTTCTGTTTCAATCTACATTTCTCTTCCCACTTAAAAGTACTAGGAGAGAAAAGAACAGAACAAAGAAAACAAAAGGAGGATACTCATTGTAGCTAACTGATATAGCAGATGATTTTGTTCAAAATCTTTTTGATATATTGTTTCACCATAACACTAATGAGAAGAGATATTTTTTTCCAGAGAATTAAACATTATTCAATGATCTGTTTCTTTATATGCCATTTTGTTTAAAGTTGCCATTTCCAAGTGTCTATTTACTCTGGTATGTGAGGATTTACTGTATTTAATTCACTCAATAGTAAATAATCTAATGCTTAGATCTTTATAAAAGTTTCTTCTCATTTTGATGTTACAATCAGAGCTAGTAAGTCTAAGATGTTTTGTCAATGACCTGCTCAAAGGTTCTAAAATTATTAGGTCCACAGAACTCAGGAAAAAAATAAGTCAGAGTTTTCCCATAAATCTGCTTTTTTAAGTAAAGAAATGGAAAATGTTCGTTCCCCACTTCTTATTCAATTGCTCTGAGACTACTACAAATATCTGGATCAATCTATCACTCAAAAGACAGTATACTTACTATGTGAAGCATGGTCTTAGGTTCTCATACTGAGGGTTATCTTTCTATTGAGAAATTTTTCTTAAAGTATGTTTGTTAATTCATGCTAATACTTCTAACTTCATTATGAGAAAACTGGTGGCAGAATTACAGCGTTGCCCCGAATCTGTATTTCCATCCTTTTGTAATTTACTGTTTAGTGGAACACTTAAGTAGCTCAATGCTAGTATCTGACACTTGAAAGAGCCATAGGGATCCGGGAGGTGACGCAGGAGGTAAGGTGCCTGCTGCCTTGCCTAGGACGGACCACGGTTCAATCTCCCGGTTCCCATATGGTCCCCCGTGCCTGCCAGGAGCGACTTCTGAGCGCATAGCCAGGAGTAACCCCTGAGCGTCACTGGGTGTGGCCCAAAAACCAAAAAAAAAAAAAAAAAAAAAAGAAAAAGAAAGAGCCATAAGCTGGTAATTCTTGGTTTGAAGTGTCCTATGCCACTATGCAGTTATCTTGGCATAAAACAGAGATTTCTTTTTAAGTTTCTTTGCTTTTGGGCCACACACAGCGTCCTCAGGGATTATTCCTAGCTCCGAGCACAGGAATTACTTCTGACAGGCCCCAGGAACCATATGGAATGCTGAGGATTGAACCCGGTCGGCCATGTATAAGGCAAACACTCTACTCATTATAAGATTGCTCAAACCCAGTAATACAGAATTTAAAAAAATTTTTAATTTGGGCTCAGTTACATTATGAAACAAGTATTTTGTGTTGACTCAGTGAGATTGAAACATCAAATATTAAAGATATTGGTGTAAGAAATAGGATATTAGTTTTTTTCAAGAATACTTGAGTTGGAAAAAAATAATTCAAGTATAAAGGAAAAGGAAACAGTGTGGTGTAGATATCTGAAGGGTCAAGTCATGTAAACATGGTCAGTCAATATAGAACCCTGCAGTGTGATAATTGAGAGATTTGTCTAAGAGCTCATTGCAAATTTATTGAAAATGAGAGTTTTCTAAGAGCTGGAAATTTAAATAATTATTTTTATCTTTTATGAAAATATGATAAATTTTGCAGTAATTAAACATGTACTCAATGTACTTTTAGCTATAACCTAGATGGAAAATTAGATAAAAATGATTTCTCAGCTTGTAGCCTAATATTTTATGATTTTAATAAATACATAAAGTTAAAATAGAGTCATTACATTTTAGAATTTGAATAGGTACAGGTATCATATCTATTTCCGAAATATTAATATGAATAAAATGTTTTATTGAGAATATATATTAAAGCACATTACCTATCCTTCTATTTATTTATTTATTTATTTATTTATTTATTTTGGTTTTTGGGTCACACCTGGCAGTGCTCAGGGGTTACTCCTGGCTCCATGCTCAGAAATTGCTCCTGGCAGGCACGGGGGACCATATGGGGCACCGGGATTCGAACCAATGACCTTTTGCATGAAAGGCAAACGCCTTACCTCCATGCTATCTAAGAAAACCCAGAAATTTATAAGATCAAACTCCCATTTGTCCTTTTCAGGTTAAGAAAGAGCAAATAAACAAATCTCTATATAAATTATATTGACAAAGAAACTTCCTGAAAGGTTTTTCAGCTTATAGAGAAAAAGGGTAACATTAGACATAAAAATTATTTGAAAGATACTTGCTTTGTTTGGTATTATATTGCACATTGTAGGTAAACATGGAGTTGACTAAAATAATCTGGAGTTTGAAATAGTTGATACAGATCTGTGAGTGAATTATGGGACAGTTTCTGAATTTTATTTAATTTAATTTATTTTTATATAGAGGAGTACACTAATGTTGTCCTCTACTACTACATATTATTCAGTTGAGTGTTCCATATTTAGGGGAAATTGTAGAGGTCAGCATTTTTGGAGTTTATTGGGCAAGCCTCACTCTGGGAAAACCATATTTGTAATCATGGTATCACCCTTGCCAAGTAAATATAGTTTTCTGAATTTTAAAGGTCAAATAAATATACAAATTTTTCGTTGCACTGTGTAGTTTTAAGCAAGTGCATTTGTTTGGGGGAAGATGGGGAAAACAATCATAGAGAACTGTTATTCCAGTGAAATATAGATTACCCGAGGTATTATAATTGGGAGCCATTTGCCACTTATGTCTTGCGATTTCTCCTGTGTAAATTGTTCCATTTTTATAATGATAGGGATGGTGAAATCAGATTTTATTGTAAGCTACTTCTTGGCATATTGGTTCCAGATAAATGATTCAAAATTATCCTAGTCTAGTTACCCTTTGAAAACAACCTATTAAAATAGATGAAATGTTCCAGAAATACCCTTTTATTACTAATGCTTTTTCAAGTAAACAAACACACATGAAAACAATATTGGGTTTTAGACTTTTTAATTTCAAGACAATATGGAGTTTCAGACAAATCCGCTGCATAGAATTCTTTGCTAATTTCAAAAGAAATAAAATATCAGCAATTTGGTCCATTGATTTTCTAATTTTGCTATGTTGAAACATTGCCTTATCACTTTTTTTAATCATAGATAATTGTGTTTAGATTGTTTCTGATTATCTTTATGAATGCAGTTGCATTCAGTGATTAGTTCAGGTCCAAACACCCTTTATTTTTTGGTGTATATAAATCATATAGCTAAAATGTAGAGGTTGTTTGTATATACGATTACTTTCCCTCTAGTTTCATTCATTCTTAACTTATTTTCAATAAATATTACTTCATTTCTGAATAAATAAAAATGAACTAAGGAGACATTTTCTTTCCTGAAAATATAAATATAAGAATTAATAGTTTATTGATATTTTTCAAGTGGTTAAAATTAATTGGATGCAATATAAAAATTTAAGGGGCTGGAGAAATAAAACAACTGGCAGGGGCTGAATTAGATGTACTTGATCTGGATTTGGTCCCCTGAGCATTACCAGGAATAATCCCTAAACACATATTCAGGAGTAAACTCTGAACACAGTCCAGCATGGGAAGAATTTATCTACAGCGTCTTTCTTGTACTAAATTGTCTCTGTGATTTCTACCCTAAAAGAGCATTTAGATGAGGACTCCCTTGGTGCCTGGGTTTATAACAACGTACTTCGATTATGTAATAAAAGTAAAAATGCTATAGATAATTTAAGTGTTCTAAATAGGTGCTATACTACTCAACTGAAATTCACATTACAGTGGGATTTTTGGCTAGTTTCCCTTTCAAAAGAACACAAAGTAACAAGAATACAGGGATGGAAACAGAGCAAAGAAGTCTAGATAGAGATACTGATAGAGTAGACATAGCTTTGAAATCATCCATATGCTCAGATTTTTATATGATCACCTTGGATAGTACAATGTAAAAATCATCAGAAAGAAAACCTTTTCATGGTTTGGGAGGATTAACATTATTGAAATGGCAACACTCCCCAAAGTATTGTACAGATTTAATGCAATTCCTCTAAAGATACCCATGACATTCTTCAAAGAAGTGGACCAAACAATCCCAAAATTCATTTGGAACAATAAACACCCATGAATAGCTGGAGCAACCCTTAGTAAAACGAAGATGGGAGGCATCACTTTCCCCAACTTTAAATTGTATTACAAAGCACTTGTCATTAAAACAGCATGGTATTGGAATAAAGCAGACCATCAGATCAATGTAATAGACTTGAGTATTCAGAAAATGTTCTCCAGACATACAGTCAACTAATTTTTGATAGAGGGGTAATAAATACAAAATGGGGCAAGGAAATCCTCTTCAACAAGCGGTGTTGGAACAACTGATCAGCCACATGCAAAAAGCAAACTCAGACCCCCAGTCTAAGACCATGCACAAAGGTCAAATTCAAATGGTTCAAAGACCTTGATATCAGGCCTGAAACTATAAGGGATATAGAGAAACACTTAGGTAAAACACTCCATGACATTGAGATTAAAGGCATCTTTAGGGAGGAAACATCAATCTCCAAACAAGTGGATGCAGAGATAAACCAATGGGACTATATTAAGCTGAGAAGCTTCTGGACCTCAAAGAAAATAGTGACTAAGATACAAAGGTCACCCACAGAATGGGAGAAACTAGACACCCAATATCCATCAGACAAAGGGCTAAAATTTAAGATATACAAGATACGGACAGAACTTAACAAGAAAAAAAAATCTAACCCCATAAAAATGGGAAGAAGAGGGGTCAGAGCTATGACGCAATGGTACAGTATTTGATTTTCATGCGGCTGACACAGGACAGACCGCTGTTCGATCCCCCAGAGTCCCAAATGGTTCACCAGGAGCGATTTCTGAAAGAATAGCCAGGAGTATCCCGAGTGTCACCTGTTGTGACCCAAAATCAAATAAAAAATGGAGGGAGATGAAATGAACAAACAATTCCTCCAAGAAGAAAGACAAATGGCCAAAAAGCACATGAAAAATTAATCATCAGAGAGATGCAAATTAAAACTAGAATGAGGTATCATCTTATGCCGCAGTGACTGGCACACATTACAAAGAACAAGAACAGTAAGTGCTGGCAGGGATGTGGGGAGAAAGGAACTCTCATTCACTGCTGGTGGGAATGCTGCCTAGTCCAGCCTTTATGGAAAACAATATGGACATTCCTCAAAAAACTGGAAATTATGATCCCATATGATCCATCTATACCATTCCTAGAGACACAACAAAAAACACAACAAAAAAAGTCTTCCTCATACCTATATTTATTGCAGCACTATTTACAACAGCCAGAATCTGGAAACAATTCAGATGCCCAAAAATAGAGTGACTAAGGAAACTGTGGTACATATACACAATAGAATACCTCTCATTCATTACTACTATGTGCTTTAAATATCACTGTGAAAGATTTGTAATTCACATTGCCCATAATAAAAAAAAGATGAAGTCATGAAATTTTCCTATACATATATGGACATGGAAATTATTATGCTGAGTGAAATAAGTCAGAGGGAGAGAGAGACACATAATAGTCTCATTCATCTATGGGATTTAAGAAAAATAAAAGATAATATTGTAATAAGACACAGAGACAAGATATGAGGGCTAGAAGGACCAGGCCACAATATGAAGCTTAACACACAGAGTAGTGAGTGCAGTTAGAGAAATAACCACACTGACAGTAATCATGACAATTCTAGGAGTGAGAGAAATTGAATGCCTGTCTTAAATGCAAGAGGGGTGGGGGAGGAGGCAAATGGTGGTAGAAATGTTGCACAGGTGAAGGGGACTCTCCTTTTTATGACTGATGCCCAACTGGAAATATATTTGTAATTTTAAATAATAACTTTTTTTAATTTTAACACCTTGATTACATACATAATTGTGTTTGGGTTTCAGTCATGTATAGAACACCACCCATCACCAGTGCAACGTTCCCATCACCATTGTCCCAAATCTCCCTCCTCCCCAACCACCCCCCGCCTGTACTCTAGACAGGCTCTCCATTTCCCTCATAGGTTCTCATTTTTAGGACAGTTCAAAATG
>PVKC010011945.1:0-24185 GCA_004027635.1 Crocidura indochinensis | reverse complement strand
GTATTCCCGTTTTTTCTATTTCATGGAACAATCTGGCTAGGATTGGTAGTATCACCTCTTGAAAGATTTGAAAAAATTCATTCAGAAATCCATCTGGGCCTGGGGTTTTCTTTTTGGGCAGATGTTTGATTACACTTTCAATTTCCTCAGTGGTGATGGGGGAGTTTAGAAATTCTACCTCCTCCTTATTTAAGTGTGGAAGTTTATATGTGTCCAAGATTTTTTCCATTTCTTCCAGGTTCTCATGTTTAGTAGCATAAAGTTTCTCAAAGTAGTCTCTGATTACCCTTTGGATATCTACAGTATCTGTTGTGATATCCCCCTTTCCATTTCTAATACGAGTTATCAGATTTCTCTCTCTCTCTTTCTTTGTGAGTTTTGCCAATGGCCTATCAATCTTGTTTTTTTTTTCAAAGAACCAGCTTCTGCTTTCATTGATCTTTCGGATTGTTCTTCGGTTTTCCATTTCATTGAGTTCTGCTTTCAGCTTTGTTATTTCCTTCTGTCTCCCTATTTTTGGTTCCTTTTGTTCGTCATTTTCTATTTTTTTGAGTTGTGTCATTAGGTTATTCAGGTATGCCCCTTCTTCCTTTCTGACTTGTGCTTGTAGAGCTATGAATTTTCCTCTCAGGACCGCTTTTAATGTGTCCCATAGATTCTGGGGGGTTGTGTCTTCATTATCATTTGTTTCCAGGAAAGTTTTAATTTCCTTTTTGATTTCATCTCTCACCCACTGGTTGTTCAGTAGCAGGGTGTTTAATTTCCAGTTGTTAATGTTTTTCTTCTGTTTGCTTTTGTAGTTCACATCTAATTTCAGAGCTTTGTGGTCGGCAAAGTTAGCTTGCAAGATTTCTATCCTCTTGATTTTGTGGAGGTATGTTTTATATGTCAGCATGTAGTCTATCCTGGAGAAAGACCCATGTACATTGGAGAAGAATGTGTATCCAGGGTTTTTGGGATGGAGTGTCCGATATATATCCACTAGTCCTCTTTTTCCATTTCTCTATTCAGGACTAGTATGTTTTTGTTAGGTTTCAATCTGGTTGACCTATCATGTTGATAGGGCCATGTTGAGGTCTCCCATAATTATTGTGTTATCATTGATTTCTTCTTTCAGATTTGTCAGTAATTGTATTAGATAATTTTCTGGTCTCTTATTGTGTGCATATATGTTTAATAGTCTGATTTCTTCCTGTTGCACATATCCCTTGATTAGTACATAGTGTCCATCTTTGTCCCTTATCACTTTTCTGAGTATAAAGTTGGCATCATCAGATATTAATATGGCCACCCCAGCTTTTTTGAGTGTATTGTTTGCTTGGATGACTTTCCTCCAGCCTTTGATTTTGAGTCTATGTTTGTTCTGATTATTCAGATATGTTTCTTGTAGGCAGCAGAAGGTTTGTTTCATCTTTTTGATCCACTTTGCTACTCTGTGTCTTTTAATTGGTGAATTTAGTCCATTGACTAAATTGTGGGAGGTGATTGTCATAGGATTTAATGTCATCTTTGTAGATGTTTTTGTTGTTCCTGTGTTTGTTGGTCTCTCTTGTCTTAGAGTAGACCTGTCGGTTTTTCCTTTAAGACTGGTTTATCATCTGTTAAGTTTTTAAGCTGTTGCTTATCCATGAAGTTATGTATTTTTCCTTCATACCTGAGCGTGAGTCGGGCTGGGTGCAGTATTCTCGGTGAGGCATTCATTTCATTCAGTCTTGTCACAATATCCCACCACTGTCTTCTGGCCTTGAGAGTTTCTTGTGACATGTCTGCTGTAAGTCTTAGGTATGCTCCTTTGAATGTAATTTCCCTTTTTGACCTTGCTGCATTCAGTATTCTATCTCTATCTGTTGGATTTGTCCTTGTGACAATGATGTGTCTGGGGGTGTTCTTTTTGGGGTCTCGTTTGGCTGGTACTCTTCGGCATGCAGGATTTGGTTGCATGTAGTTGTTAACTCTGGTAGTATGTTTTTGATGATGTCTTTGACAGTTGATTCTTCCTGGTGATCTCCTACTTGGATCTCTGGGACTCCAATCATTCTTATGTTGTTTCTTTTGGGTTTATCAAAGACTTCTATTTTCATCTGTTCACATTCCTTGAGTACTTTTTCCATTGTATGCTCGTTTGTCCTAAGGTTCTTTTCCCATTTCTTCTGCTGTGTTGTGATTTTCTGCATCTCATCTTCTAGTAGTCCGATTCTCTCCTCAGCTGCTCTTACCTTGCTGTCGAGGGCATCCACGGAGGTTTTCTGTTAAGCTTTTTTTCAGGCCTGCCATTCAGTTTGAAATTGAGCTACCGTGTTTTTCAGGCCTGCCATTCAGTTTGAAGTTTTCTGAGTTCTGTCATTGTGTTCTGTCAGATCGATCTATGCTTTCTTGGAGTTTTACAAACATATTCCATATTTCTATTTTAAATTCCTTATCCGAGAGGTTAAGCAGATGATTGTGATTTTAGGGTCGTCCAAGCCATCATCTTCATTCTCAGTGCCTAGTGTTTGCCTACGAGCTTTCCGCATTGTTGCTCTAGTAGTGTGGTTTTTCCTGTGTGTTGTGATGGGGTTTATTGGTTAGAAAGCATGCGCCGCCACGAAGCGAAGCGGAGCAGCCGCGCTTTTCTTGGCGCCAAGAAGGGGGTCATTAATCTTGATCACATTTCAGCAATACACAGAAAAAAAATGTAGATCTTATCCTTCTTAGTTTTTAGGCACTGAAAATCTACACTGAAGGTCACTGAAGAAATCTTTTCCCAAACTGCCACTAGATTGTGAATACTAGATTGGGAAGTCTACTAGAGGACGTTAGATTTCACCAACAACCTTAAATAGGAGAGGAGAGCTGCTGAAGGTTATTTTCAGTCAGGAGTCACTGGTAAACTAAAATTTCAAAATCTTAGCAAACTCTGAGAAAATGCTAGATATTATGGGCCATGCCTATTGGTGCTCAGAGATTACTCCCTGCTTTGTGTTTTGAATATTACCTCTGATGATGTGCAAAGAATTATATAGTGCCAGGCTTCCTATATGCAAAACATATGCACAGCTATTTCAGGTATTGCTTCAGCCCAATAATCATAAAATTTTGAAATAGTAGTAGATATATTGCAAATTATTAAAAGTTTCGTTATATTTACTGGAATTATAGACCTCAAAGCAAAATAAAATTTTGTGTTCATTAAGAAGATTTAATTACTTGTTTGTTTTTGTTTGGAGGGCCACACCTGGCCCGGGGATTACTTCTAAGCTCTGCACTCAGAAATGATTCTTGACAGGCTCAGAGAACCATATAAGATCAAGGGATCAAGGTTGTCCTGGCCTTCTGCAAGGCAAACCTATTGATCAGGCCCAATCAAGGAGATATTTTTTCTTTTCTTTTTATTTTTTAAGGAGATATTTTTTTATCTGGTTTCATCCATTCCCCCTCTCTATCAACACCAGTAACTACTGATTATAACTATCATTCCCCCATCACTATCAGTGCTACTATCAGCCAACATTCTCTCCACACTCTTAAGCAACCACTTTCTCTGATTTGCTGTTAATCATTTTTCTTTTTTGTTAGTTTATTTTGGGGGGGTCACACCCGGCAGCACTCAGGGGTTACTCCTGGTTCTATGCTCAGAAATCGCTCCTGGCAGGCTTGGGGGACCATATGGGATGGAGGGATTCAAACCACCATCCTTCCACATGTAAGGCAAATACCTTACCTCCATCCTATCTATCTCTCCAGCCCTGAGCTTCTCTTCTTTTCAGTTAATAACACTACTTTTATGGATATATAATATTTCACCTCAGACGGATATTTTCATATTGTCTGAATTATGGGCATTTAAAATGTTTCAAATTTTCACTTTTATAATAATATTTATAGCAACTTTGGTAGGGAGGGGATGATACCATATTCCTGGCTCAGTGAATAGGAGTTGCTCCTTTGAGGTATACTTTGGACCATGTGGAGGTTAGGGTTGAACGTGAGTCTTCAGCATATCTGTTTGAACTATTTGATATATATTGCTTCAGTTTTTTTTTTTCATTTTGGGTTATACTCAATGACACTTAAGAGTACTCCTTGATATGAGCTCAGAAATCGCTCCTGGCTTGGGGGACCATATGGAAAGCTGGGCGATCGAACCATGGTCCATGCTGGGTTAGCGAGTGCAAGGCAAATGCCCTACAATTTGTGCCATGACTTCAGCCCTGCTCCAGTCTTATTTACAGTAACTTTATTTCATTTGTTTTAGTTTTTGTAAAATCATTGAATAGTGTGCATGACTTACTCTTGATTCTGCACTCATGGATCACTCCTAGAAAACTCAGATAACCATAAGTGATGCTGGGGATTGAACCCACTTTACTGCATGTAAGACAAATGTCCTATTGTACTATTTCTCAGGTCCCAAATGTAACTTTTAAAGTATTACCAAGACTTGCAACTGTATGACTTTATACTTAACTGTAGTCATTTGTTTAGTATTAAAGAAGAAATAAATTTCATTTAATTGTACTTTGAGTTTTATCAGAGCTAGCAGGCTCCTTAGACTCATCTCATTTAATCTCATTTACATTTTAAAAGCAAGAAAATGAAGTGGAGGGTGGGTGACTTGCCTGAAGCATAGGCTAGTCAGTGGAGTAGACAGGTACTCTAGTCCCAGGACTAATTTTCTGGCAGGGAGAGCTTGAGTCTCAAGGGCATATACACATAAATACACACACATAGCCCTTGCCATACCCCTTCAAGTTCAGTTCTGCTTGATTGATCTCTAATGGATTTATTATACTTTCTACAATATATGTAATAGGTATAGCAATGTAATATGACTTTAAATTTATAAGCAGAAGCCTTTGAAAAAACAATTTTACATTAATTTGGGGGGATAATGGGGGCCATGCCCTAAGTGCTTAGAGTAACCATTGACTGTGCTTGGGAAACCATATATGGCACCAGGGATCAAACTGGCATCAGCCATCTGCAAGGCAAACACCTCACTCCTTGAGCTATCTCTCTGGCCCCTGAATAAAATTTAGACATACTTATCAATGTCATCTATACAGATATAAATTTTACATGTGTAAATAAATACATACTATGTACAGTACAGCACCTAAACTGATTTTGAATGGAAGTTTTATCAACTTCAAAAAAATTTTAATTGGAGTGTCTATTCAGCCATTTTAGAAAGGTCATTTAGATAATTGCCTATTCACAAAGAACAACATTCTTTTTAAGACACCCAAAGAGGGGCCGGGCGGTGGCGCTGGAGGTAAGGTGCCTGTCTTGCCTGTGCTAGCCTAGGACAGACCGCGGTTCTATCCCCTGGTTTCCCATATGGTCCCCCACACCAGGAGCGACTTCTGAGCACATAGCCAGGAGTAACCCCTGAGCGTCATTGGGTGTGGCCCCAAAACAAACAAACAAAAAGACACCCAAAGACTTTTGACTTGTAGTCTTACAGAGTTCTCTATCTTATTTATAACTATCCACACAAATTTGTCATAAAAGGATAGTATTTGTGGCTTATTCAATAGGTTCTCTGAAGTTTTCAATAATAACATTGTGACTAAACCTAGAAATGCTATTTTTAAAATTTACATGTGAGATTTTTTCCCATTTATGACATAGTTCATTTAAATAAATACTTTTTTATTTTGGGGTACACCTGGCAGTGCTCAGGGGATACTCCTAGCTCTACACTCAGAAATCGCTCTTGACAGGCTCAGGGAGCCAGGATTCAAACCACCATCATTCAGGATGAAAGGCAAACACAACCTCCTTGTTATCTCTCTGGCCCTGAGTGAAGATTTTTATGTGCATATGGGAAATATTGGAAAATATGCTATGGGAAAATTATACATCTGAGAAAAAAGTAAGACCAAATGAAAACATACTAAAATAATAATAAAATAATAATAATAATAAATATATTGCCAAATGGTAAATCCAAATGCATCAGGAATTGAGATCCTCTGTGATTCATGATTCTAAATAGATATGAGGTCAATCTACAAAAATAATATGGAGCAAGTTGAACACAGGAGGAGTCACAATCAACTGTGAAATACCATTTTTGGTGGTAAGTGGCTATTTTGAGTCAAGGACATTCCACCTTGTCTGACATGATGAGACTTTGGATAAAAACCAGCTGCCTGACTCCACTCCTTATCAATAAATAATGAAAAAAATACTCATTTTATTGATAAAAATTTTAAAAAATAATATCCTACCTCTCCATATCTCTAATTTCTTACTGAAAAAATGATTTATTCCTGAAAAAGAAGGTCATTGGCTGATTACGACAAAGATTCAAAATCATAGTTTTCTGTCTGAGGAGTTCTGACAACCAAGATAAAATTAGAAAAAAATACCCTTGTTACATCACTTTCTTGCTTGATGTTTAAAAGACATCTTTTTTTGGCCCCATATAGTAACACTTTGGGACAGTCCCTTGTTGTGAATCTGAATAATAAATCCCTATTCTCAAATAAATAATTAATCGCATTATAATAATCATTGCAAGAGGGTGAAAATATCATTCACAAAATGGCAAAAAGGCATACAGATTGATAACTAGTAGGTATATGAAAAGATGTTCATCATCACTATTAAAAAATGCAAACTGGGGATCTAAGAGTTTGTACAGTGCATAGGGCATTTGCCTTACACATGACCAACCTGGGTTTGATTCCTAACATCCCATATGGTCCCCTGAGCACCACCAGGAATGAGTCCTATATTCAGAGCCAGAATTGAGTACTGCACATTACCAGGTGTGACCCCCCAAATGCAAACATAAGCAGGGGTAGGGAGATAGAGTGTTGGCTTTGTATGCATGAACCTTTGGTTGGAAACAGTCCTGCACAGTTTCCTGGAAGCATCACCAGGATGATCACTCAGTAATGAGTTAGAATAAGTCCTCAGTTCTTCCAGGAATAACTGCAAAGCAAACAAAAAATTAAGACTAAAAAAACCTTTAAGACTATCCCAAGGATATACCTTGGCAGTACATATGGCATATATTGCAAATGTGCATAGGTGAGGCACTGAAATTGATCCTCAACATTAGATTCCTCCCACAAAAAATTTTAAACCTGAAAAGACTATATAATCTAACTATTCTACTTATGGTATCTAACCAAAAAATAACCACCAATTAAAAAAGCTATATGCATCTTATATTCACTGAAACATTGTTTATAATAGTGAAAAAAAGGAAAACAGCCAGAGAGCCTGAGTACCCCATTAATGAATGAAAACCTACATGTGCACATACATATACATGTGCATACATACAAAGGTTGCCTCTTGTCTCTCAGTTATGACCAGAAAGATGATCTCTCACCATTTACAACAACATGGATGGAACTGGCAAAATGAAATGAAAGAAAATTCTTTCCTTCTTTAAGAGCAATTCTTTCTTCTTTCAGAGAAGAAATTCTGTATGATTTTTCTCTCGTGTGAAATGTAAATAAAGAGAGCAAATGCTTGGATATAGAAAACAGAATAGTGTTCTTAGGGAGAGTAGGGTCCTAATGGTAAACAAGGTAAAGGGTACCAAACCCAAAAGAATGGAGGCAAATAAAACTACTCTTGTTGATGATCATGCTATAATGGACAGAGATCAAATTACAGGGCAGCAAACCTGAAGCATACTATGAACTTATTGGCACCTCAACACAAATTTAATTTTTAAAGAAATACAATGACTTATCACAATCTCTTTATACACCTATATGTGGTGAGGTATGACATAAAAAGGCATGCTGCAAGGGCAAAGAAATAAATCAGTTCTTGTTTCAGCCTATAGCTGTAATATCTAGAGATCCCTTATTCTACAAGAATCCTGAGATTTATTATACATTGTTCTTACAGCCAGAAGTTTTTAAAAACCTGAATCTGAAACATCCATGGTTTGTCCTCTCAGGCATCTTTGGTTCAATAAGACAATACTAAGAAAACCTCCTTACTTAAATAACATTGCACAAGTAAAACATTAACATTTAGACTCTTGTAAATCATTGCTACCTCAATAAAAAAAAACAATAATTTGGAAAGAACAGAAGCCCACCATTTAAACTGAAGTGAGCTCACTCAGGTCTCTCTCTTTTTTTATTTTAATTATGAGAACAAAGATGCAAAGAAAGAGGACAAGGTAAAGTTACAGTGGAAGGACAATCACCCATAGACAGAATTCTCAGAAGTCCCCTTGCTGATATCTTAACTTTGAACTTTTAGCCAAAGAACATTAAGAAAAATAAAACAGAATCCATGTACAATTACTTTGTGCCTCAAGTTCCCAGATTGTAATACATAATATATCTTAGCAGCACAAAAAACAATCTAAAGCCATAAAACTTATGTAACTCCTTAAAAATTAAAGGCATAGTACTTTTTTACATTTCCATGCACATGCATATTAGTTTAAGTTAACAGTTAACGTCAAAGTTTAAGTGGGTTGTTTTCCTTAAAGATTAGAGTCAAAGGAGCACAGTAAAAACAGTGTTAGGGTGGCAATTATTGTTTGCATAGGCCCACCAAAATATGAGGGACATGGGAAGGAAAATCCTTGGCCTAAATACAAGGAGACCCTACCCCTGAAGTTTCCTGGCATAAGACCAACTCAAGGCTCCAGGCAAACTAGTTAGTTCAATCCAAGTCATTGTAGTGCCAATACATTTTAATTTTTCACACAGTCTCTGTTGTTGGTATCATGTTTCTGTATTAAAGATCCTGGAATCTGCATATCTTACATTGAAGTCAGGATGTGGAGCGTCCTCTAGTTTCACCTCACAATTAAAGGGCAATGCAGAGAGCCCTGTCCTGTAAGCAGGTCGTTGATGTTATCAAGTCTTCTTAGTGTTAAGGGAAGTCTCTTTTGAGCAGGTCGATGTCAGAGCAGTGGTAGGGTCTTCCCTGGTAGAGGATTGCTTCCAGGTGTTGTTATAAAAAACCTTGGATGTTTCATAGATAGCTTCCTTGGTTCAGGGGTGAATGGAGAAAGCCCATTCTTCTGAGGCCTGTGCCAGGTCATTATGTCAATGTTCAGGGTGTAAGGTCCCATTGCACTACAAGATTTGTGTGTTCCAATCTCTATAAGTAGGAACTTATTTGTATGTAGGGTATTTTCCCATTTTAATGTACCTGTGAAAACAAGGAACAATGCCATGTGACGTTATCAGCACATATGGGGGCCATAAGAACAAGTCCAACAATCCCCATGACGTGGTTCAATCATAAGCATTAAACTGAAGGACTCTTTTACCGAAATTCCTTATTGAACAGTTCTGCAGTTCCATATCGGGAAATGCATTTGAGTGGAAACTAATCTGAAACCTAGTATGTTAGCAACCACAGTTACACAATGAAGGCAGGAAGAGGCAAGTACTCTTTTCCTACTTGTTTACTCTCAGTGGCCTCTTGGCCTCTTCCTGCCTTCATTTTTCTTTTCAATATATATGGTAATCACGGGGACGCTAACCTCCACGCAGTTTTAAAATGGAGACCAATGAGAATAAAATTACAAGTGAATGTCCCAACATACACTAGTGCTGCATCGGCCTGCTCTCCTCTCCATGCATTCACCCCCCACCCCTTAGTGTAGGGAGAGAAAGGAGAAAGCCTGAGGACCACTATAGAGTCCACCTGAGCTGGCACCCAGGGAAGCCCTGGAGTTCAGGGGAGAAATAAGGGAACGACTGGGGGTCTACCACACCTACCAGCACCCCCAAGCTAGGGAGAAGACCTGTGGCACGGGGTAGGTCTCTCTTTTATGAGATGGAATTTTCTATAAACTTGGTTATTATTTAGTTTTTGTTTATTTGGGGGAAGCATACCTGGCAGTACTCAGGACTTACTCCTGACTTTATTTTCAGGTAATATTCCTGATGGTTCTCAGGGAATCATATATATGTTGGTTTGTATGGATTCCTACCTAAATACCTATACCTGTCATATCTTTAGGCCCAGTTTAATATTATCTATCATTGTAATCTTCTTGTCATTAGTGGTTCAGTCTTACCATGTCTTAGGATATTCTAGGACCTGGTTCAGAAAAAGAAAATTATTCTTTACAACATTTAAATTCATTTATAAAGATTCAGGCACTACTTTGCTTAAAAGTAGTTGGGGCACTAAACTATACCCCACCCCCATTTTTCTTCCTTGTCCAATATATTCAACATTTTTATTTGAAGGCTATAGAAACTACCCACCTCAGTGCCCACAGAATCAATCATAGTGCTCAGGGTTAGAAGTGATGTAGTAGCAAGGCTAGAAACACCCTACCCTTCTTGGAAATGCTAAGTACAAAGTTACAAACTTGGCATGTGTGGGGGAGAAAGGGTGCAAAAAGAAAACCCAAAACATGATGTATTCGAATTAAATAAGTTTGGAGGATGGAGAAGTGCCAAAATTCTACAAATATGGCCAAGGCATGAAAATACAAATCGAGTCACTATGTACAGTCTCTCCAATAGAAGAGTTGTCAGAACCTTTGGGGCCAGGCAGATATCTTTGGATAGAAACATTTTCTTTGCATATGAGAGATGTTAGGATCAATCACTGGCACTGAAATAACCAACAAAAACAAAACACATGTACTAGTTTTTCTCTCTTCCAGCTTGGAAGTTTTACATATCCAGAGCCTCCAGTGTCCCCTTCAGATAATACTGTGATCACAAAATGAATAAACCTCTTTCTGTCAGTACATTGCATCCAACTTCATAGAAAATGAAGTGAAATATTTAGGAATCCCAGCAGCAGAGCATGCAGGCCAAAGTGATGAGCTCTTGTCATTCAAGAGATAGGCAGTTTGAGGTCTCTAGAGGCCAAAGAGATTATGTTAAAGGGAGGCAGCTGTGGTTTTCCCTCAAGAAACAATGGGGGAAGCAGAATTCATCTTCCTCTCTGACCATCTCATCACTTACACTCTCCTTATAAGTTGGAATATAATCAGAGTTAAAAGGCAAAGAAACTTTACATGGGCCATCCTCAGAAAAATATGATGCAGAATGGACATCTGTGGATAGGCAAACCAGGTGATCTTATCAGCAAAGAGAAAGCATTGTGCCTAGCTTCAAACTTTAGGAATGTCACAATTAAGTTAGACCATTTTAGGGCTACTAGCTCTTCTCAAAATCCTTCAATTTCCTCCTCTAAAATGCAAGTATTAGATGATACTGAGAGATAGTACAGTGAATAAGGCAAATTTGCTTTGCATGTAGTCAAGCCCAGTTTGATCCTCAGTGCTACATGTGTTCCCTAACACCTTCCAGAGTGATACCTCAGTACAGCCAGTCATGGCCCAAAGCCCAAGTGATTGATTAAAATGGAAGCCACATGATCTGAATGACAAGGAAAATTGAGGTAAAAGATATTATAAGTATTTTTCTTCAAAGTTGAGTTTGCAGAAGGAAATCAAACTAGTTTACAACTGAACAACGTTCTTTCCACTTTCCACATAAATCTGAAACAAATTTGGTAATGAGGCCACAAGTTTGGATAGTTACAAATTATGGTGTAAACCTTCAGGCTCTGATAGAGCCAATAGTAAAAAATACAAATGGATGAGTGGGGGTGGAGTAATAGAACAGTGAGTGCTTCCCTTGCACAAGTCCCATCAGGATTAATTCCTGAGTGCAGAGCCAGGAAGCCCTTAGCATATCCAGGTTGGTTCAAAACTAAAGACGGGTAAAAAAACAAACAAACAAACAACAAATTGAGCGTGGAGGAGTAAATTCCTGGGTTAGCTGTTAATCCTCTATCATACCCTAGGTGCTCTTCCACCATATATCTGGACCTCTCTAATTCAAATATGTAAACTGTTTTCATGCTAATATAAAGCTGATAAAATTTATCTCTTGCCAGTCTCAAAAGCTAAACTAAGTCAATAATATATGTTTACTTTGGTATTTTGCCTACTTGAACATTTGCAACCTGCTTCCAGACTTGAAAAATATCTCAGATATTTTAGACTGAAAACCATTACTATTTCAATAGAGAAAAGAAAATTATTGATTTTAAGAGTTGACAAATAGTGCATGTTCAAAGAGCAGTTAGTGAGTTGCTACAATCCTGACTTAGATAACACTGGACTTGAACTTTGAGTGATAATGAATATTTACATTTGGTATTCACATATAGATTATGTCTACAAAGCTCAAATTTTTTAGGTGTTTGAGCCACACTCTTCAGCACTCAGGGGTTACTACTGGCTGTGCACTCAGGAAATAGCAGACTCAAGGAACATATGGGATGCTAGAGATTGAGTGCCCTACCTGTTGTGCTATGGCTTCAGCCCCCAAAGCTCGACTATTCCATCCCATACTGTCAGACAGTGTTTTACTTTCCTTTCTATTTTTCACTGCTGAGTAAAGGAGTTTGTACACTACCCTTTACAGATCAAGGATGTTTGCATTTTTAGGTCTGAAGGATTAGGCTAAGGATTAGATAATAAGGTAATTACGTTTATAAATAATCATCCTAAGTGAATTGACTGGAGTCTACCTTTTTTGTCTGACAATGTTGCTTGGGAGATAAAAAGTCGATATTTCAAGAGCAATATCTTATTTCAGCCTTATATCAGAAACTCTGGGTATCAGGATCAAAGTGAAAAGAGTTCACACATATGAGAAATACATGCTCTTGTCGGAAAGTATCATGCATATATACACATGTCTATATAATCTCAAGAAAGAGCCAGAGAGTGAAAGGACGTTGACAGAAAATAGTACACAGCCTCTGAATAGAAGGTCTTAGAAAGACAAATGGTATCTGTAGGAGCACATGGAGAATGCATTAGAAAGAAACGGCAGACTTCAGTCAAGTGACTTATGAAATTAATGAAAAGAGTTCAGTTGAAGAGAAGAGTATAACAGAGATAGAGAAATAAAATATATACACAAAGAGAATATCAGGAGAAAAGACACTCAGATATTCCTCTTTCCTTTACAAAATTCACAGAGTGAGAGATGTGACTCACTGATAGGCCTTACATGTATAAAGTCCTGAATTCAATGCAGCAATGTGGTGAGGAAATCCATGCATTCATTTAGGGATCATTTAATAAGCACTTAATTCACATAAGAAGTAGCAACTAGCAGCTTTGAAAATGAGGTGTAAGACTGTGGTCCCTTGCCTTTGTGAAAATAACTTCCAATGCAATGTTTCTTTATTAAATATCAATGGATATTTAGCAATGTTTCTGTTAAATATCTATGGATGAGCATGGACCTGCAGGACCAAAGAAATAGTACAGCAGGTAGGGCATTTGCCTTGTGTGCACCCCATCTGTTTTCAATCCCTGGCACCACATAGAATCCCTGAGTACAAAGCCAGAAGGAAAACTTTGATGTGGCCCCAAAACAAAAAAATAAACATGGAGTTATACTACCAAAGTTCAAAGTCTTACTCAACAACATACTAACAACGTGATCTTGGGTAATAATTTTAACTACTCCTAGCCTCACTGCCCTCTGAAATAATATAGTGTAGTGACCCACAACTTAGCCTAAGGAAAGAGAGAGGGGGGGGAGAGAAGTAGAAACATTGCCTTTATTGCTATACATCTTCTGAAGTCTGCAGGGGTAGGGACCAGAAAGAACTAGAGAGATTACTGGCTACTGTGCTGGGACAAAGAGCTCCTAGGTTTGAGAGAGACAAGGAGATACAAAAAGGTAGAGAAAATTGAGTCTTGCTGATGCTATCTATCAAGCCTGGAGTCAGGCCAGCCAGCAGGCTCTGCTCTGGTATTAACCTGGGCCTCCCTAACTGCCAGACCCTACATTTTTATAGTAGGGCAGTTGTCAGTTATGAGGATGAGGGTGGCAATGTCCCAATATAGGGGTATGTGTTCCAGTTCAATTGTCATTACAGGAGAAGTGTCATCACCTCTTAAAGGCACATACATCAACAATATAGGAGTATTTCAAAATAAAATCTATTGGTTGTTGTTTCTTATAAAGGAAAGTCAGGATCACTACAATGATCTTGATGCACTGGAATACAAGAGACTTGAACTTGTATCTGAAATGTACTATCACTAAGACAGACAGAATTGATATTTAAGTATCATCACATTTTCTTATTCTTGAAGGGACTTGGGGAAATTGGGGACACACATGGCAGTGCTCAGTGCTTACTTCTGACTCTATGCCCAGGGATAACTCCTGGTGGAACTTGAGTGCTCCTGGTGGAGCATATCCTCAATATGTAGTATTGAGGATAGAACCATGGCCAACTGTGTAAGACAAGTACATTATGTTCTATACTCTTTGATCCCCCCTTTAAAAAAATATATTTAAACACCGAGATTTCAAATATAATTTAGTTGGGTTTCAGTCATAAAAAGAGCAACCCCTTCACCAGTGCAACGTTCCCACTACCAATGCCCCCATATCCTCTATCCCCCACCCCCACTGCCGACTATTTGAGAAAGGCTTTCTACATCCCTCACTCAATGACATTGTTATGATAGTTCTCAGCATAGTTATTTCTCTCACTGCAATCACCACTCTTTCTGGTGAGCTTCATATCTTATTTTTGGGGGGGTCACACCCGGCAGTGCTCAGGGGTTACTCCTGGCTCCATGCTCAGAAATTGCTCCTGGCAGGTACAGGGGACCTTATGGGGCACCGGGATTCGAACTGATGACCTTTTGTATGAAAGGCAAATGCCTTACCTCCATGCTATCTCCCGGGCCCGAGCTTCATATCTTGAACCAGTCCTTCCAGCCTTAATCTCTGGGAATTCTTTCAATGTCTTTAGTTTTTCTTAAAACCCTCCTACTGATTTCACTCAGCATAATACATGTACATCCATGTATAGGAGAATTTCATGTCTTCTTCTTTCCTGATGGCTGCATAATCTTCCATTGTGTATATGTACAGTTTCTTTAGCCATTAATCTGTTGAAGTGCATCTTGGTTGTTTCCAGAGTCCAGCTATTGTAAAAAGTGCTGCAATGTTGGGGTCAGTGAGGTGGCGCTAGAGGTAAGGTGTCTGCTTTGCAAGCGCTAGCCAAGGAAGGACCGCAGTGCGATACCCCGGCGTCCCATATAGTCCCCCCAAGCCAGGGGCAATTTCTGAGTGCTTAGCCAGGAGTAACCCCTGGGCATCAAACGGGTGTGGCCCGAAAAAAAAATAGTGCTGCAATAAATATAGGTGTAAGGAAGGAATTTTTGTATTGCATTTTTGAGTTCTTAGGGTATATCCCTAGTTTATCTCCTTTTTTAAAATTATATTTTTACCTCAAAATATGCAGCACAAAGTAGTGAAAGTAGTATATAATAATTTACAACAATGGAAAGGGATTAGAGGACAAATTCTAACTTGGTTTGTGGGGCTGGATCAAATCCAGGTTCTGTATATTCTCTTCACATGCTTTACCTATTCATGTCTCTAATTCAGAAAATGAATTCTGGAAAATCCTTTCTCCATCCTAGATAATATTCAGTTTAGGATATTTCACTAGGCAGCTATAATGCATTGATGAAACTGCCATCTAAAGTTGCCAGGAGACAAATATATTTTTTTGATTTCCTCCCATCCCAGTGCTGCAGCTAAATTTGTGGGGTTTTCATTTCATTTATTTTCAAATTATAATGCATATCTCAGCCACAAATACCTCCACGTTTAAACTATTAAAAAGTGACCAAAAGTTTAAAATTATCTTTTTGGTTCCTTCTCCCATTAGAGTCAATCTTAGTTCTTGTAAGCTCTCTTGTAGTAGAAGTAGATACACTTTGTCAAGTATGAATCATTACTTCAAGATTTTTAATATTTTGATAAATCTTTTTTTTTGGGTTTTTTTTTGGTTTTGGGGTCACACCCGGAGGTGCTTAGGGGTAACTCCTGGCTCCATGCTCAGAAATTGCTCCTGGCAGGCACGGGGGACCATATGGGGCACCGGGATTCGAACCGATGACCTTTTGCATGAAAGGCAAACGCCTTACCTCCATGCTATCTCCCGGGCCCCGATAAATCTTATTTAATTAAATAATCATGGTTTACAAAGTTAATTATAGCTGAATTTTGGTATATAATATTTCAATTCCAATCCCACCACCAGTGTCAACCCCCATCACCAATGCTACCATACTCTGCCATCCTCTACCCTCCAACCAACCTCCCCAGCCCATGCTTGTCACCTTAGCTGGAATATTAAAGCTTGATAATTTTAGCTTAGATATCATGTTTTCAAAAATTTTGAGTCTGTGCTTTGAATGTATAGCTATACCATTCTCCCACATCCCCAATATAACTGAAGCATAGACCCATATTCCCCGTTACTTGACTTTCTCATCTTCTTTCTTCCAACCTTGGTTTCTTTTATTCTCTGTCCTTTTCCTCCCAAGACTTTGGGGTCAAAAGTGATCTAGGCAACCTCCCTTTAATACATTAACTTTCCACAGATAAGTGAGATCATCTTGTGCTTGTCTTTCTTCTTCTAACTTATTTCACTCAACACGATATCATCCAGTTCCATCCAGGGTTGCAGCAAATTGCATGAATTTTCTTGCCCTTTACCATTACATAGTATACCATTGTGCGTGAATATATATATATAAAACATTCATTTTTATTAGACACCTAGGTTGATTCCATGTCTTAGCTATTTTGTTATTGCAGCAATAAATAATGCTGTCCATACATCATGTTGAACGAATGTTTTTAAATCCTGGGAGAGATGCTCAAAAGTGCAATTGCTGGATAATTTGGCAGCTCAAATTAAGTTTACTGAGGACATTCCATACTGTTTTCCACAGGAGTTGAAACAGACAATATTCCCACCACAGTAGCTGAGAGTTCCTTTTAGGATGACAAACATTTACTCACTGCTTCTAGACCAAATCTTAGCTGCCCAGTGCATAGATTTCCGTGAGTTACAATGTTCATAGTTTATCTATGGGACTATTAGTATGATTGGGAAACAAGTTACCAAATTGGAATAAAGGTAGACCAAAGTTAATCTAAAACTGAAATTTCCACAGATCTTTTTGGCTTCTATAGTAAGTTCTTTAGAGTTAAAAATATACTTAGCTTAACCCTTAGAGACAATACGGAAGTTAAGGTATATGCCTTATATGTAGATGACCTGGGTCATTTTCTGGAATCACATAGCCCCTGAACAACACCAAGTACGGCTCTGTATTCAGAAATCACTCCTGGCTTGAGGGACCATATTGGATGCCAGGGATCAAACCCGCATCCATCCTGGGTCAGCCACATGCAAGGCAAATGCCCTTCTGCTGTTCTATCACTGTGCTACTATTTTTCCGGCCCCTCCAACTCTTTTCTTGAACTTCTTCCTCTCCTTTCTCTTTCCATTCCTATGAAAGACTTGACTTTGTGCTTCCTGGGGTATGTTCTGGGTTTCTTCCCAACATTGCAAATGTCTTTCTGCTTGCCTCCCTCAGGTGTGGCTGACGGGGTGGTGCAGTTCTGAAACCATCTCATTTGCTACTAAAGTCCTGAATCCTTGAAAAGGACTACCTTCACTTCCCAGGATCTCCATCAGCTTCAGCAAAGTCCCAACCACCCTCCTTTGCATTGTCACTCACATTTCATGATCTCAGTCAGCAAAATAAGTTGCCTCAGCTCCCAGCCAAAATTTCTGCCCTCGCACTTCTGGTTTGCATTTGGGGCAGGCAGTACTGAGGTAGGGGGAGACTCCTGTAAGAAGTTCTTGCTCTGGGAGTTTCCAATATTGTATGTGAAATGAGGGGAGGGGTGGGGAACCAAGATTCAAACTTGAATCCTAAGCAGAGCAGATCTGCCTCCTCCATGAACTCTGGCCTGCCACAGAACAAGGTGGATTGCGTGCAGGAGGAGATCTTTTTCCAGCTGAAGACTCCTTCAAATGTTGGAGTTCCTAATAAGGAATAACTTAATAGTCTCTTGCACACATTTCCACCATGATTTTCTCCTTTTCTAATTTCCCCCAAGAAGTCCCTTTCTCAAGAATTTCAGCTTCATTTATGTTAGCAAATCATATTGCCTCTTCTATAAATTTGGCTTAAAGGTCGTGGTACTTAAGGTGATTTCAAACTGCAATGACCCATTTGAATCTCCTCTATCAATTAAAGGGCAGTGGGCCAGGAGGCAAGCTTTGCTAGTGAAAGACCTGGATTTGATCCATATACAACATGGTCTCTTTTCCTTTTGAGCTCCAAATTTGAAATCCCTGGATATAGGGAGAATTTTTTCCACATATATTTAATGTTGTACTTGCTGGGTCAAATTTAGAAAATTAAGCACAGTGATTGGTCAGGGTTACTTATTTAGTTAATATTTAAATAATTGTGCCAGCACATTATGCTGGTGCCACATCTCTCTCAAGACAGAATCAGTTGTACTAGACTCGCAACTTTATAATGGTGTAAGATGTGTGTTTGAGGAGTGGAGCACTCTGAGCTGTTAAAGAATTTTAGTGACATGTCTTCCAAAAGATATTCCCCAATGGAGCACAATAAGAACACCATTTTCTTTTTTTTTTCAATACATTTTATTGTGGCCAAAATGAATTACAAATCTTTCACGGTAATATTTAAGGTAAATAGTGGCAATGAATCAGGGCAATTCCCACCACCAGTGTTGTCCTCCCTCTACCCCTGTTCCCAACATACATCCCATATCTCCATCATTTGCTACTCCCCCTGGACTGCTAGTGTAACTGCTCCTTCTGTGTATATCTTGTTGTAGTTTGGGTATCTGTTGTTGTTGACTTTGGGTTTGATGCTTAAGTCTAATTATTTATTTATATTTCAGTTCAATAAGAACACCATTTTCTAAATGTATAATGTATGAAGACCCATGAGCAGTCAGTACAAGAACAGAACCAAGTTTTCCCCATTCTCCACTGTGGTCTCTGCCCTAGTTTCCAATTCACTGCATAATACAAGATGTTTAATTAAAGATATTAAACTTAAAAAATTAATGCAAGGTTTGATCTCTGTGACACACTAAATTATCTCCTGCGCTCAAAAGTTTATTCCCGGAAGTGTTCAGGAAACCATATGTGATGCCAAGATCTACCCTGATTATGCTGTGTACAAGTCAAAGCCCTGCCAGTAGAAATTCCTGAGCTAAGAGCAAAGACTATGCTCTGAGTACAGCTGGGTATGGCACAAAAACAAACACAGAATAACTTTTTTGTTATTTTGGTGTTGAATTTTAGTATACAATACCTAAGTGCTCCGAAGCCAATCCCATAAGTACTTTGGGACTCTGTCGAGTCAAGGATCAAACCCAGCCATCCACATCATGCAAAGCAGGTGCTTCATACCTGCTACATTAAATGTAGTCACATACATTAAATATTTTACTCATATGATACAAATGTACTTGAAACGACATAAATTTCCTAGAAATCTAAAACACATTGGCATAGTATTGTAACTTGAACCTAGCTAGCAGTGTTCTGTGCTCAGTGATCACTAATGGTGGTGCTTAGGGGACCATATCAGTTTCAGAACAAAACTGGGTTGGTTCTGTGCAAGGCAAGTACCCTACCAGCTGGACTATTACTCTATCTTTGTAACCTGAACTTTTCTCATGTCTTTTACTTTGTTTTTAAATCAATGGGAAATTTTTTCTGTTTGGTTTGGTTTTTGTTTTTGAAAAAGGGTCCAAAGAAGTTAGAAACAAAAATGACTCTTGGACACTCTACCTTGTTACTTTATCCCAAAGCCAAGAGATTTGAATAAGTTCCTCATTTTTGTGCTTACTTAGTTTAGGTTTATAGATAAAATGAAACGTGCCTCAGGACCAGCCACAGAAGAAATTTCTGTTTTTGAAACCAACAGTCTGCAACCCAAATTTTTCCCTTGTTCTTTTCTTATAAAAAAACTCTCTTTACTAAGTATAAATAAAAATAATTTTGGTATTGTTTTGTTTTTGAACCACATCTAGTGGTGCTTGAGGTCTATTTCTAGCACTGGAGTGACCCCTGGCAGTGTTCAGTTAACCATACATGGTGAGAGGGATTTGGGACAGGCAAGACAAACCCCTGTACTATCTCTCTGGCATAAAACTTTAAAACTAAAGGATGAATATCATATTTATTTTCAATATTTCACATTACATTATTTGCCTACTATTAAAATTAGTAAACAGTTTTGATTCTTTAAACGTTTTTGTTTGGGTTTTGGGTTTTGAGCTGCTCTCAAAAGTTTATTCCTGGAAGTGTTCAGGAGACCATTATGTGATGCCAAGATCTACCCTGGTTATGCTGTGTAAAAGTCAAAGACCTTAGCCCATATTATCTCTCAGTGTCTAATTTAGAATTCTTACAATAAAATGTAAGAAAACTATAATAGATGAAAGATTATAGTGGAATTAACTGCGTCTTTTTTTAAATAAAATCTTTAAGCACCATGATTACAAGCATGATTGTAGTTGAATTTCAGTCATAAAGAGAACATCCCCCTTCACCAAGGCAAAATTCCTACCACTAATGCTCCCCCTCCCTTCTTCTCAACCCCTACCTGTATTTGACACAGGCATTCACCCCTCTCATTCATTAAGATTATAATGATAGTTGTTAGTGTAGTTATTTCCCTAGCTGCACTAAACATTCTTTGTGAGCCAACCTTTCTAGCATTCATCACTATTTTCTCTGTACATTATTACCATAATGTCTTTAATTCTTTTTAATTTTATATCTTTAATTAAACATCTTGATTACAAACATGATTGTGTTTAAGTTTCAGTCATGTAAAGAACACCCCCTTCATCAGTACAACATTCCCATCACCAATGTCCAAAATAGCCTTCCTCCCCACCCCACCCCCGCCTCTACTCCAGACAGGCTTTCTACTTCCCTCATTCATTGTTATGATAGTTCTCAATGTAGTTATTTCTCTAATTGGCACTCAATACTCTTTGTAGTGAGCTTCATGGTGGTGAGCTGGAACTTCTAGCCCTCCTCTCTTTTGTCTCTGAAAATTATTTCAAGAATGTCTTATATTCTTCTTAAAAACCATAGATGAGTGAAACTATTCTGTGTTTCTCTCTCTCCCTCTGACTTATTTCACTCAGATAATAAATTCCATGTACATCGATGTATAGGAAATTTCATGACTTCATCTCACCTGACTGCTACATTATATTTCGTTGTGTTTGTGTACCACAGTTTCTTTAGCCATTCATCTGTTGAAGGGCATCTTGGTTACTTCCAGAGTCTGGATATTGTAAATAGCATTGCAATGAATATAGGTGTGAGGAAGGGATTTTTGTATTGTATTTTTGTGTTCCTAGGATAAATCCCTAGGAATGGTATAGCTGGATGATATGGTAGCTCAATTTCCAGTTTTGGGGGAAATCTACATATCACTTTCTATAAAGGTTAGACTAGACAGCATTCCCTCCAGCAGTGGATAAAAGTTCATTTCTTTTCTTTTCTTTTCTTTTCTTTTCTTTTCTTTTCTTTTCTTTTCTTTTCTTTTCTTTTCTTTCTTTCTTTCTTTCTTTCTTTTTTTTTTTTTTTGGTTTTGGAGTCACACCGGCAAGCTCAGGGGTTACTCTAAGCTCTATGCTCAGAAATCGCCCCTGTCTGGCACAGGAGCCCATATGGGATGCCAGGATTTGAACCATTGTCCTTCTGCATGAAAGGCAAACGCCTTACCTCCATACTATCTCTCCGGCCCCAAATGTTCATTTCTCTCCACATCCCTGCCAGCACTGCTTGTTCTCATTCTTTGTGATGTGCGCCAATTTCTATGGTGTGAGATGTTACCACATAGTTGTTTTGATTCGCATCTCCCTGAAGATTACTGATGTGGAGCATTTTTTCATGTGCCTTTTTGCCATTTGTAGTTCTTCTTTAACAAAGTGTCTGTTCATTTTTCTCCACATTTTTTGATGGATTTGATGTTTTTTTCTTGTAAAGTTTTGTCAGTGTCTTGTATTTTTTGGATATTAGCCCCTAATCTGATGAGTACTGGGTGAATAATTTCTCCCACTTAATGGGTGGCTCTTGTATCCTGGGAACTGTTTCCTTTGAGGTGCAGAATCTTCAGATCTTGATATATTTCCATCTGTTTATCTCTGCTTCCACGTGTTTAGAGAGTGCAATTTCCTCTTGAAGATGCCTTGACTCAATGTCATGCAGTGTTTTACCTACATGTTGTTCTATATATGGTATCTTATGGTATCAGTTCTGAATATCAAGGTCTTAAATCCATTTGGAATTTACCTTTGTACATGATGTTAGCTGGGGGTCTAAGTTCGCTTTTTTATTTTTTTTTAATATTTTATTTAAACACCTTGATTATTACATACATGATAGTATTTGGGTTTCAGTCATGTAAAGAACACCACCCATCACCAGTGCAACGTTCCCATCACCATTGTCCAAATCTCCCTCCTCCCCACCCAACTAAGTTCGCTTTTTTGCAAGTGTCTAGCCAGTTGTGCCAACACCAATTGTTGAAGAGTCTTTCCCTGCTCTATTTAGGATTTCTTTCTCCTGTATCAATTATTAGGTGATCATATGCCTGGGAACATTCCTGAGTACTCAAGTCTATTTCACTGATATGCATGTCTGTCTTTATTTCAATACCATGCTGTTTTGATAACTATTGCTTTGTAATATAGTTTGAAGTTGGGGGAAACTAATACCTCCCATATTCTTTTTTCCCAAGTATTGCTTTAAATATTCAAGGGTGTTTATTGTTCCAAATGAATTTCCAAAGTGTTTGATCCACTTCTTTGAAAATGTCATGAGTATCTTTACAGAAATCACATTAAATCTGTACAATGCTTTGAAGTACTGCTATTTTAAGGATGTTAATCCTGCCAATCCATGAGCAGGGTATATGTTTCTATTTCCATGTGTCCTCTCTTATACCTTGGAGCAGGGTTTTATAATTTTCTTTTCTTTTCTTTTTTTTTTTTTTTTTTGGTTTTTGGGCCACACCCAGGGACGCTCAGGGGTTACTCCTGGCTATGCACTCAGAAGTCGCCCTTGACCTGGGGGACCATATGGGGCACGGGGGATCGAACCGTGGTCCGACCAAGGTTAGCGCAGTAAGGCAGGCACCTTACCTCCAGCGCCACCGCCCGGCCCCAGGTTTTATAATTTTCTTTCTATAGGTCCTTCACGTCTTTGGTCTAGTTGACTCCAAGATATTTGAGTTTGTGTGGCACTAATGTGAATGGGTTGTTTTCTTAATGTCCATTTCTTTACTTTAGTTATTGGTGTATAAAAAGGCCATTGATTTCATATAACTAATTTTGTAGCCTGCCACATTGCTATATGCATCTATTGTTTCTATAAGCTTTTTGGTAGATTCTTTAGGGTTTTCTTATTTTTTAATTTTTTATTTAAACACCTTGATTATTACATACATGATTGTATTTGGGTTTCAGTCAAGTAAAGGCCACCTCCCATCATCAGTGCAACGTTCCCATCACCATTGTCCCAAATATCTCTCCTCCCCACACAACCCCCGCCTGTACTATAGACAGGCTCTCCATTTCCCTCAGACATTCGCATTATTAAGACAGTTCAAAATGTATTTATTTCTCTAACAGAACTCTTCACTCTTTGTGGTGAGTTTCCTGAGGTGAGCTGGAACTTCCAGCTCTTTTCTCTTTTATGTCTAAAAATTATTGTTGCAAGAATGTCTTTCATTTTTCTTAAAACCCATAGAAGAGTGATACCATCCTGCGTTTCTCTCTCTCTCTATGACTTATTTCACTCAGCAAAATAGATTCCATGTACATCCATGTATAGGAAAATTTCATGACTTCATCTCTCCTGACAGCTGCATGATAATCCATTGTGTATATGTACCACAGTTTCTTTAGCCATTGGTCTGTTGAAGGGCATCTTGGTTGTTTCCAGAGTCCAGCTACAGTAAATAGTGCTGCAATGAATATGGGTGTAAGGAAGGGATTTTTGTATTGTATTTTTTGTGTTCCTGGGGTATATTACTAGGAGTGGTATAATTGGATCGTAAAGGAGCTCGATTTCCAGTTTCTGGAGAAATCTCCATATTGCTTTCCATAAAGGTTGAACTAGACGGCATTCCCACCAGCAGTGGATAAGAGTTCCTTTCTCTCCACATCCCCGCCAACACTGTTTGTTCTCATTCTTTGTGATGTGTGCCATTCTCTGTGGTGTGAGGTGGTACCTCATAGTTGTTTTGATTTGCATCTCCCTGATGATTAGTGATGTGGAGCATTTTTTCATGTGTC
>PVKC010011944.1:0-24185 GCA_004027635.1 Crocidura indochinensis | reverse complement strand
TATTGCAATCTGGGGACTTGAGGGACAAAGTAATTGTACATGGGTTCTGTTTTATTTTTCTTAATATTCTTTGGTTGAAAATTCATTGTTAAGATATCAGCAATGGGACTTATGTGAGTTCTGTTTATGGGTGATAATCTTTCCATTGTAACTTTATTTGTCCTCTTTCTTTGCATCTTTGTTCTCATAATTAAAAATTAAAAATTAAAAAAAAGAATCCAAATACAGTGTTCATTATTACAATGTTTTGAAAATTATTTTAATTTTAATTTTTTATTTGATTATGTCTGCTAATATGATCTAATGTTTTTGTTCACAGAAACTATTTCAATAGGCAATAGCATGCCATAGACTCTTGCTACAGTGGTATTTCATTTAGTATGTTTTTGAAATTTATTTCTAATTCTAGCTAGTTTACTATTATATCTTAATGCCCATATTTTCAATTTGCTTTCAGGAAAGAAAACTGAATGCTCAAGACTTGTTAGATAATACTTTATGGTGTAGATTTCTTTAATTGTACTCATTTAAATATTGCTTAGTATTCTAAAATTGAAAATTTTTATTGTTTTAAGAATGTTCTAGCACAATATAATCCTGGAAACCTTTCTTCAGTAAAATTCATCTTCACTAATGATGATTTGCCTAGGAATTGAAAAACCTTTCCACCCAATTTACCAGTTTTATATTTTTTTGAGAAATTTTTATTTATATTTTTACCACAGTGGGTTAAAAATCTTTCACAGTAATATTTTAGGTACATAGTTACATTGAATCAGGGGTATTCCCATCACAAATGTCCTCCCTCCACCTCTGTTCCCAGCTTGAATCCCATATCCCTCTCCTTTGCCCCCCGGGCTGCTAGGATGAGTGGTCCCTTCTGTGTCTAGCTTGTTGGAGATTGGGTATCAATTCTGTTGTTGTTGGCTTTGAATTTGATGTGTAAGTGATCACTTTTTATTTCTACTTGATGTTCGTATGACTGTTTGGTCTTGGTACCCTCCATTATTTGTCTCTAATTTGTGAGGTAGAACAAGATAGTTCAAATTATGTGGTACTGTTAGAAGGAAAGAAGAAAAAAGGAGGGGGGGCAAAATAAAACAAGCAAAATATTGGAGGAGTTCTTTTAGAGACTATAAATATCAATTTAATAGAAGAAAAGGAAGAAACCATAACAAGAATACAAAAATGGAAAAAAAACAACACGAAAAGCACTACAGCAATAAGCACCAGAGAAATATAAATAATAACCAAACAATAACCATGGTCCGGAGATAAAAAGCAAGACAAAGAACAAAACAAACAAGCAAACAAAAAACAAACAAGCAACAACAATAACAAAATTTTTAAATTGTGCTTTTTTCATTTTGCATAGGCACAGTAAATATTAGGGAGATTAGAAAGGGAGTTCCCGGGGCCTGGGAGATAGCATGGAGGTAAGGTGTTTGTTTGCCTTTCATGCAAAAGGTCATTGGTTCGAATCCCGGTGCCCCATATGGTCCCCCGTGCCTGCCAGGAGCAATTTCTGAGCATGGAGCCAGGAGTAACCCCTGACTGAGCACTGCCTGGTGTGACCCAAAAACAAAAAAAAAAAAAAAAAAAAAAAAAGAAAAAAAAAAAAGAAAGGGAGTTCCCTTGGCCTAAGTGATACAGGGTTTCTCTGCCCTTGAAGTATACCATCATGGGAATAACTATAGGCTCTGTACATGCTCCTATTTTCTTCCCTAGGCTCTTTTGTGATGTCTGGGAACTTTCTGCACAGTTTCATTTTTTTAACAGCTCTAACCATTCTACCAAGGTCAGCTGTAACCTATGGATCAATCCTCAGTGTGTGTGTGTGTGTGTGTGTGTGTGTTTGTGTGTGTGTGTGTGTGTGTGTGTCTGTGTGTGGTAGACACCTTTATTTTTGTCTAATGTTCATCTGTATCTCCCCCACCCCGCTTACCACTTTACAATTCCTTTTCAAGCCTTTCACTCTCTCACCCCTGATCTGTTATTTCTCCCTATTTAACCATTTTTTACTCTCAGTTTTTAACTCCCCAGGAACCAGAGCATTCCCCTGATCCAAATCAGCTGCAAAATACTCGAAAAATGAATGGACTGCTTCCTAGCCCATCTCGCCTCATCCCGGGAAGTAGCTACTGCCACTGCTGCAGTTGGTTTGCTCTCTGAGGTCCCTTTTACCCACTTTTCTTCTCTGTGGACTGTTCCTCTCTACTGTATTCAGCTTTTGAGAGATCCATAGTTTGAGGACTTTACCTGATCTCTGACTGCTGTGAACTACTTTTTAGACTTCACAAGACCACTTCGCAGGCTGAAACTGTGCTTTGTAAATCACAAAATTAAATTGATTGTTAAATCAAGAACTTTGTAAATCATAATGATTTTAATAAAATAAAAATAGAAAAGTCTTATTATGAGTGATACTTTTATATTTTCTTGCACAGAGTCTGAGGAAGATAAAAACTAAATAGCAACCACTTTCAAATATCTTAGAAAGTCTTCTCTAGAACAAAAGTCCTTCATCTGTTGGATTGTGATTATATTTGGTTCACCTGATTTATTTACCTGTGAACGACACTGTTAACAAACATGTAGATGTATGTATATGAGAACCGGTAGTCTGTTGTAGGTAGGGTAACAGTGGGAAATAAGACTGTCACATTGTCTTGAATTTCTCCATCTACAAAACACTTGTTGGAACAGCTCTGGGAACAGAATAAAGATTATGCACTGCAAAGAGAAAATAAATTTTCTGAAATTCTCTAGAGGGGAGTTCAATATTTGAAAATGCATCAGGTTTTCAATCCTTTGAAGGGAATTTTTATAGCATTTTAATCTGTAACCTTCTAAAATCCACCTACTCTGTGACATAGAACAGGAATGTATTAGCCCCAGATTAAACACAGGGGCTTACCTTTGGGAACACCACTACATGTATACAATACTTTTTCCATAGTGACTATATCAGATGGCAAGTTTTATTATTTTAAATATATTTTAGGTGTGAGCAATAGTAGAGTTGGTAGGGTACTTGCTTTACAATATGGTCATCCTGGGTTTGATTCCCAGTATTCCATATGGTCACCATAGCACACCAGGAGCAATTCCTCATTATAGAACCAGGAATAACCCCTGAGTACAGAAAAGTGTGTCCCTAAACAACAAAATAATAATAAAATAAATACCATGGAATGTTTGGATATTATTGGGTCTATTATTGGCTCTGTACTCAGTAAGCTTTTACATATGGCACACCAATCTTTATGATTTCTAAGCAAGATCCTGAAATTCAAAGTGAAAACTAACTAGAGGGTTGCATATTTGTGAAGGGCAAAGCTATCTTTTCCTTTCCACCATTTCTACATTTTTTTTCCTTTAGGAGTAAACAGATGACTTAAGGTGAGGGGGCACCTGTGGGTAGGATTGAAGGGAAGGCACTGAGAGCTGAGGGATAGGTACTATCTTTGTTAGGATTAATTTAGCCAACAGAAGCAGCCATGGCCACCAGCTCCTCTCCTTGAGGAGCAACTGTGTGAAGGACAAGGTTGAATCTGGGCTATGGATTTGTTGGATAAAATTTCAGACAGAAAATTATATTTTCTTAAATTTCCAAAGTTGAAGCATGAAAGAACAGAGACACAGATAGTAAAACAAATGTCTTTAGAGAGCTACAATTATTCACTTTCAACCTTCCACAAGAAAACTAGGAAGAAAACCAAGGAATAAAAGAAGGTTAGCCAATTTTCCCCAGTACCTGAATGGAATTTGTGATTTTTATCTTAATTTATACATTTTGTCCTATAGAAAAGACAGCAGATATTTTAACTTAGGAAAACTTTCAGATACACATATTTATGTGTGTGTGTTTAGGAGTAACACCTGGCAGGCATCAAGACTGACTTTACTCCTAGCCTAATTCAGTGTACAAAGTTCACTCCTAGTGGGTTTTTGAAACATACAGTATGCTGGGGGTTGAACCTGGTCAACTGTGTATAAGGCAAGTAGTCTACCCATTGTACTATCACTCTGACCCCAGAAAAATATATATTGAAGGCATAAAAATAAGCAGATAATAATATAGATAATGTTTAACTGTTTATTAGAAGGGAGATGCTGGCTAATGCATCCGAGTGAATAGTTTAGTTCTGGTGAATTAGCTGTTTACAAGATCAAGTAGAGTCTATTCTAGAGAAATGGAAAGGGGGTTACAGTCACAATTTCATGGTTTCCAGTAACCAGGAAGCATACACAGCATTACAGGATCAAACGCCAGGCACTCATACCTTCTGGAGATTGTCTCTGCTCCCAGAAGGAAAAACCAATCACCAGCGCCATACCAATTCTCATTAGTAACTGCTTGTCTCTAAAAACATGTTTATGATTTGTACTATTATCCTTACTTTTTGTTCCAAGTGATGAGCTTCACTGAAATGTTGGATGACATAAACAATATGAATGTAAAAAAATAACATGAACTCTTTCATAATAATCACCACTGTTCACACTGTGCTTAGCTCCATAAACAATTTTCATATCTATCTTTATTCACTAAGATATAGCTAGTCATGATAAGTGTGCATATACATATGTCTTATGCACATGGAGATACATATATATCTATATATGTATGTGCACATGAACATTTTTGCATGTTATGAAACAAGGATTTTCCCACAGCAGATATAACCATGGAATATATGGGAGTAGTAGTTTACAGATTGGCCTGGTATAAATATGGAAAAGAATGTCTCAAAATGGAACCAGACTGATGATTACTGACATTTCTGTACTAACATGGACATGTCACAATCTTGTCAGAGCATCGTGTCCTTTCCATTGGACCTGGAAAGAAAAGAGATTCAAGTGCCTAGCCTAGATCTAATTTCATAAAAAGGGGATGAATCTCAAACTCACTGTTGAGAGGGGCAGAGGAGTGACACAAGCCTTCTACCTCAGCCATCAGCAGATAGAAAGTCCAATCAAGGCTTCCCAAGACATGACAGAAAATGTTTCAGCCCAGGGACACTCTATAAAAGACAGGGAAGGCTATCTCTCTATTGCTCATGTCTAATATCCCAAAATGCTGCCAAGGTAATTACTTGGATCACATTTATGTAACACAGCTGGACATTATTACAGTTAATATATAGCCTGCCTCAACAACCATTTTATTTCCTCTAACATCAAACCATGAGTGCGTGGTTACTTTTCCTGAGAGAGCACCACCACCACCTTCACATATGGCTCATCCCTGGACTTGTCTTTCCGTCTTGCACACTTACAGCTGTCACAAAGAAACCCCTCCCTCCAAATAAATAAGGGGATCGCTTAATTGCCATATATTAGACTTTTACTGTAGTACTTCTATCCCAAACTTTTGGATATAAAATAACTATTTGGTTATTATAAATCACCAAAAGAAGCAACTATGTTGTTGTTTTTGTTTTTTGGAAACAGATTTCAACAATTCCAAAAATTCTGGATCCAGAAAATAAACAGACACTGTTAAAACTTTTCACCTCCCAAAATCTAACAACATGTTATGGAGCTACAGACTAGTAAAGCTGGACATATATGAGAAATAATCTCATGTTTAAAGAAACAAAGAAGTTACTCACATGCAAACTGGAGCTTGGCTTTGCGACTCAGAGATGTGCCCAGTGAATTGGAGGCCCAGCACTGGTAGGTGCCCACATCTCTGTTGGCATGGGGCTCAATAATGAGCAAGCTGCCTCCTTCCAGCCTGTATGGAGAGCTCTGAGTAAAATCAATATCCATTCCATTGTGCTTCCACCTTCAAGGGAAAAAGTAAAATTAGGATTGATATGAGCAGAGACCATCAAACCTCCCAGAACCATCATCTAAAATGCATGTGACCTTTAAAGATGGTACACAAAGAGTCAATCCTACCATGTTCTCCAGAGGAACTATAATCATGATTTCAATAATGCCAGTTGAAATGACCCAGAATAATGCCAAGTGAAATGACCTAGGAGCAGTCTCCTAAAGTACTCCATACACTCTCACAGTTCTATGAGTCTCAAAACATTCAAAGCTAAATGAAATCTCTTAGTGAGAGACTCTGGCATTCATGACATTCTGGAGGCTGCCAAAAACAAAGATTTTTCCATAGTACTCACACTGCTACTACAGAATACACCCTCAGTGAGCCAAAAAGGGACATGCAGGAATAAAGTACCAAAAATGAATGGAGCAGAGCCAGCAGAGCCATGACAATGCCAAGGGAAAGCTGATGAGAAGGCAGCCATTGCCTAGCTTCCCAGAATGTTCCTGCTTGTTAGTCTCTTAGAAAAACAACCATGCTGAAAATATTCCAATGGTATTTAGAAATGCCAAACTAAAATTATACTGCAGCAAAACAAATGCAATAACACTCTACACTTTTAGGCAGAAAAGCACTGTAGACTTTTACATAGTATTGACAAAAACCAACCTTCCTGAGTAGAGGGACTGGCTATTCAAGGGAGTACACTATTCATGGAGTACACTTATTTTCAAGGAAATGACTAGATTTACTTTTAAACCCAAACCGATATAATTCAGCAAGTTCTTGCAGCTCATGCAAGATGAATAAATGCATTCCCAGTAGTAGCCCCTGACTGTACTGACCCCCTACTGGTGTCCCAAACTTTCATCAAAATCTGCATTCATTTTTTATAATGATGGGTGACATGCCTCTCAGACACATACTATTCCAAGGAAACAAACAGTTAAAAAAAGGAACAAAGGTCAACAGTGAATTAAGACTATCATTGCTAGAAGCCTAAAAGGCTTCTCTTCCCCTGGGAAGCATACTTTTGACTCTTCCCATCAAGAGGACACTGAGCTAGCGAAGTGACTACTTCCAATATCTCTGAGGCCCACATAGAGATGTTATAGCAATGCCTGACATAGCAGAGGCAAGCTGTGGATCTGAGTAGGAACAAGGCATGAGCACAAACAATACATGGATATGGACAGGGATAAAATCCAAGTACCATAGTTAAAATTCTAGCAAAATGTGCACATTTTTATTCTTGGCAACATAAAAAGGCTTCCACCTCTGTCTCTCTGTCTCTCTCTGTCTGTTTATCTCTCTCTTCTGGGCTGTCTGCTCAAGGTTTTTTTTATCCATTGCCTGCTTGCACCCCTCTTCCTTCCAGAGTGGTAGCAGACGACACAACACATGCCAGCTCTCCTTAAATTTGGAATCAATCACTGAAAAAACTGCTGTCATCATTACATGCTCCTAATTAAGCTCAGTAATTATTTTTCAACACAAATTCTAAGTTGTTGGCTTTGCTGCAGCAAATGAATTTTCACTGTATAATCATAATCATTCTAATCACTGATACAGTGGTTATTAAACTGTGCATATAGATCAGGGGTTCAGCTAGTAGTATAGGATTTGTCTTAATTAATATGATTAAATCAATGTCCTGTGTATGGTTCTGTAAAAAACACATTCCCATGAGGGTTTTCATAAGATGCCACTAGAAAATAAACTCAAAATAATGATTTTAAGCTTAGAACTTAATACTATATTAATCACAGTAAACATAATGGATTTGAACTAAAAGCTTGAACTTTAGCAAGGAAATATATTCCACTCTAAGTGCTTATCCCCTGTATCAAGAAAATGACTGAGGGTAATTTCTGAGGTCTTTGGAAAACACAATCTTGTGCTTATATGTGGTGTGCTTATGTGTATATATACATATATGTGTGTGTTTGTTCATGCAGTCCTTATTATACATGTATACATGAGTGAGTGCTCATGTATGTGGACCTGTTTTAAAATATCATGGAGGACTTGTTTCTGAACCCATCTGTATACTTTGAGAAGAATTCTATAACCTGAACTTTGAGAATTTTCAGTGGGTGCAGGAAACTCAATGTGACAATTCCATCATGGAAAAGGTGGCTGCTGGGACAGTCCCTTCTTGTCTACTCAGGAAGGAAACATTTCCTTCAGGAACCTGCAGAATTTTCTCTGTTTATTCTGCTTAGGAAGCAAGAGTAGTGAACAGGACTAATATAGTCATAGCCACAAGTTCCCCAAATTGGAGCACAATGAATTGGGCTGTGCATATCAATGATGTAAAGTCTGAATAGGCTAAGGGCTGGGAATGTTGCCCGGGTGTTTGAGATCCTATGAAGGGAACAGAGCATGGCCTCAAGGAGAAATCACCTGTGTATTCAATCCATATCTCACCAACAAGCCAGGCCTGTGCAGAACAAGTTTGGCTCTTATTGAGATTTCTCAGTTTAAACTAGCTTCTGTGCAATCTATGGATAACCCATATTGCCCACTGCAATGCTTTTGGACCAGAAGTGTCACCAGGTGCTTAAAAGAAGCCAGACTTTTCCTTCCCCTAGAAAAGTTTTGTCCAGTCTGACTGAATATTTCATCTCTACCTGTTCTCACAGAAATTCTTTTAGCCACTGGAATGACATAGAAATGCTGTTTAGAGTTTTTCTTTTTCTTTTTTTTATATTTTATATTTCGCTTTATTTTATTTTGTGGAGGTATGTTTCCCAAGCAGTGCTCAGGAGGTTCACGGGACCACTCATATTTTATTTTATTTTATTAAAATCAATGTTATCTACAAAGTTCTTCTTTATTGAATTTTAGATATATATATAATTCACACAACCAGAGTCAACCTCCCTCTACCAATGAATCCAGACTACATCTAAACCACCTCCCTTTTCCCCTTGGACTGCCAGTATAACAGGCGCGTTTAAGTTTAGTTTGTTAAGTTTAGGTCTCTTGATTCTATTGTCATTGATGTTGACTTGGATATTTCGATATGCTCTTATTTTTTTTTAACAATGCTTCTGAGACCAATTGGCTCCTTGCCCCCAGCCTTTCTTTTATAGTTCTTAGTTTTATAGTTTTAGTTTTTATGCAGAGATATGTGGTAAAACAAAGTAATCTGTGTGCAAAGGTTCTGTGAAAAAGGGGGGTGCATTGATATATAAGATATGTACTGTTGTGCTGTTTCACTTTTTTCCCCCCCTTCATCTCTCAAACAAAGAATGAAAGCCTCTAGAAGGACTTCACCCATTTCTGGAGTATTTGATCCTTTTTTTTCTTTTTTTTTTCACCAGGTTATTACTTTTTTCTTCTTCAAACAAAACCACATAACTTGAACTAACTAGTCCTGCCTCCCAATAAGGGGGGGCGGGAATAAGGGGGGTACCAAGACCAAACAGGTGTAAGACCACTAAATAGTAAGCTAGGCACAGAGGGGACCACTTACTCTAGTACCCCCACAGGTTAGGGAAGAGGATATGGGAAGTAGGACGGGAACGGAGGTGGAGGGAGGACAATTCGGTGATGGGAATTCCCCTGATTATATGTTAATATGTACCTGAAATATTATTGTCAACAATAATTAAGCCCCTATGATTAAAATAAAATTATATTAAAAAAGAAAAATGATTATATTGTCTTGAAAAAAAACGGGGGGAAAAAGGGGCCGTAATTGTGGCTTAGAGTGCCTTGCCAGTGCTAGTCTAGGATGGACGATGGCTCGATTCCACAGCATGCCATATGGTTCCCCAAGCCAGGTGCAATTTCTGAACCCATAGTCAGGAGTAACCCCTGAGCATCACTGGGTGTGCCCCCCCAAACAAAAACAAACAAACAAAAAAAGGAGAAAAAAGGGGGAAAAGGGTGTGTGTATAATTTTTTTCATAGGCACAGCAAAAGTTGGGGAAAATAGAAAGGGGCCAGAGTGATAGCACAGTAGTAGGGCATTTGAATTGCATACAGCCAATTTGGATGGACTGGGTTTGATCACCAGCATGCCATATGGTTCTCCTACCTGCCAGGAATGAAGTCTTAGCACAGAGCCAGGAGTAAGCCCTGATCACTGCCAGGTATACTCCCTCCAAAAGAAGAAAATAAAAATCTTTACCCTCAAAGCAGGAAAAAATCTACTCATGAAGCATCCTGTCATCATACCAACAGCAGGATCTAGGCAATTAATTTTTATAACCTCAAAGTCTTTGTGGTTCTAGTAAAAGTTCTTCTTGGTCATAGTTGTCATAGTCAGGTTTCTGTAGTTAGAGATCCTAGTTATACAGATCCTATGTTGAAGTTACGGTGTCATATTGTATCTTCTGGTTTCATCTCAGCATTAGATAGCAATACAGAAAAGCCTGCCCTGAAAGCAAGATATTGCAGTTTCCAAGTCGTCAGGGTGTCATATGAAACCATTCCAGAGCAAGTCAGTGTCAGGGCAGAATTAAGACATATTGATTTAAAACCATTTCCAGAGCACCACTTAGGTTGTGTGCATTTTATTAAAGTGTGTCGGGTGAATGAAGACTCCATAGGAAAGCAGAGGACAGCCCAGAATACCTGGTCCCAGGATGCCTGCACAGTTCCTGAAACAAAGAAAGGCATGAAGACTTTCTTTACTTCCTTCCCTCCTCTCTTCCTTTTATTCATTTTATTCTCTCCTCTCCTCCTTTACTTCTTTCTTCCTCCCCCCCCACTTTTTTTTTTTTTTTTGGTTTTTGGGCCACTTCCAGTAGTGCTCAGGAGTTAATCCTGGCTCTGCACTCAAAAATCTCTCCTGACAGGCTCAGGGGACCATATAGGATACTGGAAATCGAACCAGATGCTGTCCTGGGTCAGCTGTATGCAAACGCCCTACTGCTGTGCTAACTCTCCAGATCCATATATTTTCCTTCTTTAACTTTCCTTTCTTCTTTTATCCCTTTTACCTTCCCTACCAAAGTTCATCTTTCTTTCTGTCTCTCCTCCCTTCCATACTAGTCTTTCCAACCTCGTTTCACTTGTTCCCTCTTCTATCCTTTCCTCCCTCCTTCCTTCCTTCTTTTTATCCTCCTACTCTTCTTTCCACCATACTTCCCTCCTTTCCTCTTAACTTGCCTCCCTTCTTCCCTTCCCTTTCAGTTTCTTTCTGTTCTTGCCTCCTTTACTTCTTCATTTACCTCATTTCCTTTCTCCCTTTTGTTTTTCTGTCTTCATTACTTCCTTCCCCCTTTTAACCTTTTTAACTTTCCTTTTTCCCTCCTTTCTTTCTGTCTCTTTCCCAGTTTCTCATGAACATGAGTGAATCTTTTTCTACAACTGAAGTTCTCAGAATGATACTAAAATTAAAATTTTATATTTTGTTGAATTGGGTGTTAACTGAAACATTTCTGCTCTTTGGTTGATTATGAAGAAAATTGGGTGTGAGACTATCATTTAAGCATTAATAACTCAGTTCCTGGAGACAGGAAATGGTTTATTTTTTATCGCACAATCCTGATATGCTCTGGTCTCAGGCTCAATTCCCAGCACTCTGTGGCCCCTGAGCATTGACAATTGCAAGTTGGAAGCCCGAAGTACTTTCAGGTTGTCAGGGGATTCTCCACCCTCTCCTACAGAGCCCAAGCAACACTAAGCCTAAAATCACTGGCTCTGTTTCTCAAGAATCACTACCTTGAGCCTCCTGAGCATCATTTGGGCATTCTCCACAGAACAGAACAAATTACCTGAGCTCTTTTATCACTCTTCCACTCTTTCTAAAGCTTCTGACCTGTGAGAATTTTAAGAAATGGCAATCGGAGTTAGCTGAGTGTTCCATCTCCCATTTCTCAGAAATAAAAGCCATTTGGCAAATTGAGAAGGTGGGCATTAGATTCAAATCTGCCAGAAAGAGGCATGTGACACTTTCCTGCCTTCCCAAAGCCAGCATATATTTTATAAGTATGGGCCTGAATCAGCCTCTACTTAACTTAATAAAGTTCCAGGCTTTATAAAAATTCTTCTATGCATACCGTCTATTTTTTTTATGGCTTTTGGGCCACACCTGTGATGCTTAGGGATTACTCCTAGCTCTGCACTCAGATATCTCCCCTGGCTTGGGGATCATATGGGACAATAAAGGTTCAAACCATGGCCCGTCTTAAGTCAGCTGCATGCAAGGCAAATGCCCTACCACCACCCTGGTCCCCCATACCCTCTATTACATTCCTACCAGACCTAACAATTAAATCAGTTCTACATAATATACAACTTTTAGTACCAAGTTATTCAGAAAAAAATTGGTGATCCAAATTTTACTAATGCAGGTGGTTTGTTTTTAAGGAACAAAATAAAGCAAATGGTTCTGACAGGAATGATAAGTGCTTTAAATTATCAAGCCTCATAGCAAGGTATCCCTATCAGGACTCTAAGACGGTAAAAATTCATTCAGCAAGTGTAGGGAAAAAATTGAACTGCTCTCTACTTTTGCTAAAAACAAAAGAAGTTGAAATTTCTTCAACAAAGCACAAGTCTAGCTTGTGCCTTTAAGTCCTTAGCTCACAATATAGATGATTCCTAAATCAAAGAAATTCCAAATAAGTTATATCTATTTTATTATTTACTTTCATAAAGAAAAAATTTTACTGAATTAAATTTACTTATAAACACATGAGGAGAGGGAAATACATGTTCAAGAAACACATATTCTCTGAAATGGAGAAAAACAAGTAAGCAAAGACAAGGTTCATTAGAGAACATGAACTTGAAAGAGCCTAATTAAGCTATTTTAATATGAAATAAAAATAAAAAAATAAACATGTTTGTACAAAGCAAATTTAGACTGTTGATTTTTGTGGATGTTGATTCAAATCCATTGACATTATTTAAGACTTAGAGATTTCATTTGAAAGCCAAAGCTGCAAGAGATGTGCATGGTCTATGGGTGTTCTTGCACTCACATCGAAAAGATGATGATTATGATGATAAACAAGGTAAAAGTTCCATATCCATTGCAGTGCACCTTGGCTACTCTCACCTCACATGTTTAAAACCTGCACCACCAACAGTTGCCATGAGATAGGAGGTTCCCTCTGTGTACCACATGGCCTACCTACTCCTCTTTCTGTTCATTTAGAGAAACAAAACTACTAAAATGTTTTTTATTCACACACACATAAAATAAATAAATGTGTGAATTACACACAGCATAAATCAAATTATGGTTTGACTGAAGCCTTGTAAGAATAAAAAACCTTCGCTGACCTTTTCCTCCCAATTAATTCACATATAATATGTGAGAAAAATTCATTTCTACTTGACCAAAATAAAAATTCATTTTCTTTCTTAGGGGGTATATTAAATCTTCACCATATTTTCTAAAATGAGTGTTTGGGCCATGAAAATTAAACTGATAAAATGTAGATATTATGGCTGATGCCTCTGAGGGGAGTTTTTTGAGGCAGAAACTTCCCAAATACACAGAAAGTGATATTCAACACTGAGTCATGAGAACATGGCCCTCAAACAACATAAAGTCTCACTTCCTTTGCCTTCTCCTTCCTTGTTTCTTTCTTTCTGCCTTATTTCCTTACTTGCCCCTCCCCCCAGCCTGGGCACAGCTGGACCTAGAAACACATGAGGGAGAGCAGGCCTCTGAAAACTCCCTGGGGTGAAGGGGCTAGGACATATATGTCCTCCAAGAGGTATCCCTGCCCTTAGGGGGTGGGATCAGAGTATCCTGCAGCCTGGTCCTCCATGAGGCTGAGTCTCAATAAAGCTAGTGGTGGCCAGAACAGTCCTGGTTGGGTCTCACCTGTAGTGTGGTGGTGGGTACCCATGGGCAGTGCAGTCTAGGACAACATCTGGTTGTGGAAACTCCAGAGGGACGGTGACATCCTGAGGCTCCCTGGTGAATGTGGGATGACTGTTGAGTCCAGTATCTGAAAAGAGGAGAGGAGACAGGTAGTGGAGATCTCTGGGCAATAGAGAATGTTCCAGAGGCTCTGAAAAAGACCCTAAAAAAAGCAGGTGTGGATCAAGCTATAGCCTTCACCCATACAAGTGAATCCCTCTCAGGGTCTAGTGATAGAACAATGATGAGGGTGTTTGCTTGAACACACATGATCCAGGTTCCACCCATTGCACCTCATATGGTCTCTTGATCCCACTACGAGTACCCCTGAACACAGCTGAGTTTTGATCAAAAAGAGAAAGAAGAGATAACAGTAGGCAGACATGTTTGTATCTCCAGTACACAGCCACAGAAGAGCCATAGAGCCTGGGAGTTTGCAAGAAATTAACCCCAGCATAACCACGTTATGACCAGTGTCTGAAATTGGGTCACCAGAAGCATCAGGATGAGCCAAAAATGTTCTTGTCACTGTATCTCTCTACTTTGTGGTCTCTATCTCCCCAAATTGTGCCGATGAACACAAAAAGAACAGTGGGTAATTACCCAGCCACCTTACCCTCAGGTGAAGCTGAGCTGGCCGCCACTGGTCTACAACGATTCCCAAAGAGTGTCACAAAACCAGGGAACAGGATTGAGTCTTGCTGCCAGTCCTCCCAAAGCCCCAGTGGATGTCAGTCACCTCATGCCAATACCTCTGCCTCAACTGGCTCTGGGGCAACTATTGCAGACCAGGCACTTCTACCGGCCATATCTGGATGCTGGATGTCTACTGTGTGAGCCTCGGGACAAGTAGCCACTGTCTTTCCTGCCCCTATCATTGAGTATAGGGAGTTTGGTTAAGGAGAATGAGAGAGTGCACAGTACCCCTTGGAGCAGCAGTGTATATCTGACCGCCTCACTATTGTTACCTCAGCTATAGCTTGTGCCTCTGCCTAGCACTACCACAGTTTCAATACTAGTTGGACCCAGAGTCAGCATGAGTGCCTCTTTGTTATTGGTCTCTCTGCATGTACTGGATGCCACACTTCCTTGCTTTATGGGACAGTACAGGAGAGAGACTCTCTACCAGCCCACTCAAACAACTCTTTTTGAACACTGATCTCATGAGTCAGAAGATATGTATGTTCTGTGTCCCTGCTCTGTGGAGTTCTTGTGTGTTCATGAGTGTTTATAGGGCACATATAGTTATACATATTTATAGTGCTTACCTCTATCTATACATGGTGTTTATAATTTTAGAAACATAAGCAAAATTATATACATGTAGTTATCTCAGACTTCTGTTTGAAGAATATACATAGGCATGAGGAACAGATGTAGAACAGCATGTCTGTGTTTGAATTCAGTACGTCTGCCTGTGTCTATGCTTCTTACATATTTACACACACATACATATATATATATGCACACCCCATGTCTGTGTCAACTGCAGTATTTGCATGTTAAAAGCATGAGTGGCAGACTGCCCTATGCAGACATGTTACAGCTCATCTTGCTTCTCTGCTCTCAGCGTGGCCTGTGTCCCCCAAGTTGGTTGTGAGCTCGAACTTTCATGACATATTGATGCATTTCTCCCACTGCTTCCCTATGGCACACTGCAGAGACAACAGTGTCCTAGGCCCCATGATGGCCCCCATTATCTCAGGAGGCTCTAAACCTACTTTCAACTTCACTGCCACACCTGCTCTGATTCCAGCCCATCCTCTGATACAGGCTCTGACCCTCTCTTGGTAGGCCTTCCTCAGTCTCATAGATACTATTCTTGATGCACTGACCCTTGAAACTTTGCATGGCTATATTCCAAAGGAGGGGGGGATGTTCTGACTCCCTTTGGGACCCCAGATATCCTCTGTATCATCCCAACTACTCAAGACGAGCTGAACATTACAGATCTCAACTCAAACAGGGGTTGAAATCCCTCCACATTGGGAGATGGGAGAACCTCTCTGAATGTCAGAGTCAACAAGTGCAAAACCTCCACCAAGAGGAGGGGCATGATTACCTAATGTGAAAAGGTGGTAAGTAATATTCCTTTCTACAAAGGAAAAGAAAATGGTTTGTGTATCATTTCTCAAGCTTGAAGGAATGAAAAGGAATGGTAATGCTATTAATATATTCACAATAAAACTGAAAAACAAAACAATTGCTTGCCAATGGGAAACAAAGACCCAATCTACAAGAAAAATATTGTTCAAGGAAACCTAGAAATTTTTATGAAAGTACTTTATTTAGAAGAAACAACACAACTTGATGGCAAGATGTAAAATAAACAATAGAAGTAGAGAAAACAGCAGGGCACAACTTAAGGATGTACATCCCATTTCAAACAATATTACTAAAGAACTAGGACAATAATTAAGAACAGATTGGAAAAATTTCCCTCTGCAAAGTGTCAATTGCTTAATATTAGGGAAGTTGGAAAGCATTGTAATTAGTATAGGTGGACAAATATTTCTAATAAAACAATTGAAGGATAGTGTCGTTGAAAGATAAAGATAAAGATGCAATGGAAGTGATGACACTTGAGAAATACTCACGTACATATGATAGAAGGTAGCTCCAGAAACAAAGATTCTAACACAAAGTAAACAGTGCCCTTGATCTTGTCTGATAAAAATCAGGGCAAATAGCTATGAGCTGCTGCACAAAGAAAAAAAAAAACCATGAAAATGCCAGGTCAGCTGGAAGCACACACTTCTATTTTAGATTTGCCATGGCACTCAACATTCTGCACCATGCTAAACCTTGGGAATAATAGAACATTAATGATTAAATGAAGAAATGATTCTGTGAAACTCACCTAATTAAAAATGAAGCCACACACAAACTTCCAGAACAAAGGAGGTATGGGAGACCCTGATGCTTTGAAGCATGGAACCTGGCATGTTAGTCTCATACTGGTTTCTTTTAGGATGCACCAATCAAAATAACGCCCCATGTTACGACAATGCTGCATGTCACAATAAAACTTCTTTGAGAGAAAACATATTACCAAGAACAGAGATAGGATACAGATACAGCTTCTGCTGGCTACATTCCTGACGTCTTCACTTTTCCTTTTTTATTGCTGTAATTTATGTTAGCCAAGACAGAATGTACATTTTATGACTGAAACTTAACTACAAACATGTTTGTAAGCAAGGTGCTTAAATAAAGATATTATTACTTAAAAATATAAATAAAACATCCTTCTCATAGCCAAAGTCTGAAAATAACCCAAGTGTACAAGAATACATGAGTAGATAAAAAAGCTATAGTACATCTATACAATGGCTATATATATTGGCTATAAGATGAACTCATGTAATTTGATAGGATGAATCCAGAATGTATCATGCTGACTAAAATAAATCAAAGGGAGAGAGACAGACACAGAATGATCTCATTCACATATGGGATATAAAGAAACATAATAAGAGAATAATTAAACCCCCAAATTAATGGGGAATGAAAATAAGGTTATTAGTAGGAAACTTGCCACTGGGACAGGGAGGAGAAAGGGCAGGAAGGGGAATATTATGAAATGATAGAGGGAAGGACTGAATGCTGAAAGGAGATAAAGTGACATGCAAGACACCCTAACTGTAATAGTATTATAAATTATATGACCTAAAAGGGAAAGTTTTAAAAAAAGAATGTCTATGTAACTTTTAAAGCCAATTATTCTGACATCTTGTACTATGTAGTGAATCTATTATTCTTAGAAGATTTTTTAACTAAAAAGTAAAATATCTGTGACTCTGTTGTGTCTCTGAAGCATGGCAGACATCTTGGGACTTTTCTATGCTTACTTCAGGCTGGGAATTTTGATCCTGTCTGGCATTCTTCCCTGAGGGCTCGCTTTTCCTTAGGCAAGTCTTCCCTGCCCAGAGACTGTGGAACTAGCTGACTCAGCAGACATCATAGGTTATCTCTCTGCTTGCTTCAGCCTGGGAACTTTGACCCTCTCCAGGATCCTTCCCTGAGGGCTTGCCTTTTCCTGAGTTGAGTGTTCTCCACCCAGAAACTGTGGAACTAGCTGACTCTGCTGTGTATCTAAAGCACAGCAAACATCTTGAGCTTCTCTCTGCTTGAATTGGCCTGGGAAATTTGATTTTCTCCCACATCCTTCCCTGAGGGCTCACCTTTTCCTGAGATGAGTCATCCCACCCAAAAAGGGTGGAGTCAGAGGAACACAACAGTTCTGCTTCACTTTGCGGCCACATACTCCACCACAACATGTAGAAAAATCCACAAAACAAGTGTGACAATGAGGAAACAACACAGTCCAATACCAGGCATAGAGAATGAAGATGGCAACTCAGATATCCACAAAATGACAAACCACCTAGTAAGTCTCTCAGATATGGAGTTTAGAGAAGAAATATGGAAATGTTCACAGTACACAAAGAAAGCATAGATTGAGTTGAACAGAACACTAATAATAATAAAGAGGATATGAAGATAGAAATCAAAAAGCACCAAACTGAAATTACATATGAAAAACTCAGTAGACAAATTGAAAACCTCAATGGAAAGTCTCTCCAATAGGCTAACAGCAGCTGAGGCTATAATTAGTGAGGTGGAAGATGAGATACATAACAACTTCATACAACAGAAGAGATTGGAAAAAAATCATTAAAGCAAATGATCAGACAGTGAAAAAATTATTCAAAGACTGTGAACAGATGAAAAAGAAGTCTTTTTTTTTTGATAAGCTCAATAGAAATAACTTAAGAATCATTGGAGTTTCAGAGACCCTGGAAGAAGATCCCCAGGAAGAATTCTTTTTTCCCCTTTGTCTCTCAAACTGATGATAAGAGCCTCTAGAAAGACTCCGCCCATTTTTGGCTTATTTGATTTTTACCCCAGTTTATCACTTTTCTCTTCTTCAAACAGAACCGCATAACTAGAACTATCTAGTCCCGCCTCACAGTTAGAGGGGGAAATAAGGGAAGTACCAAGACCAAACAAGTATAAGACCACTAAGTTGTAAGCTAGGCACAGAGGGGACCACCTATTCTAGCAACCCCAAGGGAGAGGGAGGAGGATATAGGTGGTAGGACGGGAAAGGAGGTGGAGGGAGGACAATTTGATATGGGAATCCCTCTGATTTTATGTTAATATGTACCTAAAATATTATTGTCAACAATATACAAAAATATTATTAATAAAAAAAGAATCAACAGTCAAGGACATCATTACAGAGAAACTACCAGATCCAAAGACTCCATGCAACCAAATCTTACATGTACGAAGAGTACCAGATAAAAGAGAACCAAGGAAAAGCACCACAAGACACATCGTAGTCACAAGGACAAATCCCACAGATAGGGATATAAAAGTAAAAGCAGCAAGATCAAAAAGGGAAATTACATTCAAGGGAACATCCTTGAGATTTACAGCAGTCCTGTCACACAAGTAGCACTCAAAGCCAGAAGGCAGTAGTGGGAAATAGTGATAAAACTCAATAAAATAGTGCACCCATCCAGATTCACTTTCAGGTTTGAAGGAAGTATAGATACCTTCATGGAAAAAAAAAAACAATTCAAAAGATTTGCAGACTCTAAACCAGGCTTAGAGGAAAAACAGAAATGTCTACTTTAAGACAAGACAGACCAATAGACACAACAAACTTCTACACAAAGATGACATTAAATCCCATGACAATTATCTCTTTCAATGGACTAAATGCACCAGTTAAGAAACATAGAGTGGCTAAATAAATTTAAAAAAATGAACCCAATCTTCTGCTACCTACAAAATAAAAAACATCTGATTAGTCAGAACAAACATAGACTCAAAATAAAAGGCTGGAGGAAAATCATCCAAGCAAACAACACCCTTAAAAAAGCTGGAGTCGCCATACTAATATCAGATGACACAGACTTTAGACTCAGAAAAGTTGTAAGGGGTGATCCAAAAATCAAAAATAAAGTTGTAAGGGACAAAGATGGACATTTTGTATTACTCAAGGGATATACACACCAGGAAGAAATCACACTACTAAACATATACGCACCCAATGAGGAACCAGCAAATTATTTAATACAATTGTTGACAAATCTTAAAAAAGATATCAAAAACAAACAATAATTGTGGGAGACCTCAACACTGCCCTGTCACCCCTTGATAGATCAACCAGACTGAAACCGAACATACACTAGTTCTGTAAAGAGAAATGGAAGAATGCGAACTAATATGTATATATAGGGTAATCCATCCTCGGAAACCTGGATACACATTCTTCTCCAATGCACATGGGTCATTCTCCAGGATTGACTATATTCTAGCCCATAAAACATATCTCCATAAAATCAAGAGGATAGAAATAGTGCAGACAAACTTTGCTGATCACAAGGCACTGAAATGAGACATACACTACAAAGGGACACAAAAGAAAAACTTTAATACCTTGAAATTAAACAGCCTACTGCTGAACAGTCAGTGGGTCAGAGATGAAATTAAAGAGGAAGTCAAAACATTCTTGGAAACAAATGACAATAATGATCCAAATGACCAAATGACCCAAATGATCAGAATTTGTGGGACACAGCAAAAGCAGTACTGAGAGGAAAATTTATAGCTTTGCTAGCACACTCAGAAAGGAATTAGGAGCCTGTATGAAGAGTTTAATGACACAGCTTATAAAGTTAGAAAAAGATCAATAAATGGAGCCAAAAATAGGTAGTCATAAGGAAATAACAAAGCTTAGAGCAGGAATTAATGAACTGGAAATCCAGAAAACAATCAGAAAGATCAATGAAAGCACAAGTTGGTTCTTTGAAAAAATAAACAAGATTGATAGATCATTGACAAAATTCACAAAGCAAGAGAGAAACTTGATAACCCATATCAGAAATGACAAGGGGAAAGATCACTACAGATATTTCAGAGATCCAAAGGGTAATCAGAGACTACTTTGAGAAACTCTATGCCACAAAACATGAGAACCTTGCATAAATTAACAAATTATTGGACTCTTTTAACTTTCCACAGTTAAATATGAATGAGGTAGCATATCTGAACATCCCCATCACTATTGACGAAATTAAAATGGTGATAAAATAAATCTCCCCCAAAATAAAAGCCCAGGCCCAGATGATTCACTCATGAATTCTTTCAAACCTCACAAGAGGAAATTATACCAATTCTTGTCAGGCTCTTTTATAAAATTGAATAAACAAGAACACATTCAGATAATTTCTATGAAGCTAACATCACCTGGATACCAAAACCAGATAGAGATCCTGCCAAAAAGAAAAATTACGGGGCCCGGGAGATAGCATGGAGGTAGGGCATTTGCCTTTCATGCAAAAGGTCATCGGTTCGAATCCCAGTGCCCCATATGGTCCCCCGTGCCTGCCAGGAGCAATTTCTGAGCATGGAGCCAGGAGTAACCCCTGAGCACTGCCGGGTGTGACCCAAAAACCAAAAAAAAATTAGAAAAATTACATACCAATATGCCTTATGAAGACAGAATCAAAAATCCTCAACAAAATTCTGGCAAATAGAATTCAATGCATCATCAAGAATGTCATTCACCATGACCAAGTAGGTTTCATCCCAAGAATGCAAGGATGGTTTAACATTCATAAATCAATCAACATTATATACCATATCAGTGGTCCTCAAACTACGGCCTGTGGGCCACATGTTGCATTAATTCCCGTTTTGTTTCTTCACATCAAAATAAGATGTATGCAGTGTGCATAGGAATTTGTTCGTAATTTTTGTTTTTACTATAGTCTGGCCCTCCAATGGTCTGAGGGACAGTGAACTGGGCCCCTGTTTAAAATGTTTGAGGACACCTGCACCATATCAATAAAAAGAAAAACAAAAATCATATGATCATATCAATAGATGCAGAAAAAGCATTCGATGAGATTCAACATCCATTTTTGATTAAAAAACCCTTATCAAGATTGAAATGAAAGGAACTTTTCTCAACATAGTAAAAGCCATCTACTACAAGTCAATGGCAAATATTATTATTAATGGAGATCAAATGAAAACCTTTTCCCTAAAATCAGTATAAGACAAGGCTGCCCTCTGTCATCACTCCTATTTGACACAGTAGTGGAATTACTTGCCATAGGCTTTAGACAATAAAAAGATATCAATGGGATCCAAATAGGTAAGGAAGAAGTCAAGCCCTTACTCTTTGCAGATGACATGATAATATATTTAGAAAACCCTAAACCTTTGCCAAAAGCTTCTAGAAACTATACATTCATATAGCAAAGTGGCAGGCTACAAAATTAACATGAAAATGTCAATGGCTTTCTTATACACTAATAATGATAGAGAAGAAATGAACTTTAATAAAAGAACTACATTCACATAGTGCCACACAAACTAGAATATCTTGGGGTATACTTAACTATAGAGGTGAAGGACCTATACAAATAAAACTACAAAACCTTACTTCAAGAAATAAGAGATGACACAAGGAAATGGAGACACATACCCTGTGCATGGATTGGCAGGATAAATATCATTAAAATGGCAATTCTCCCCAAGGTATTGTACAGATTTAATGCGACCCCTTTAAAGATACCCATAATATTTTTAAAAGAAGTAGATCAAACACTCCTGAAATTCATTTGGAACAATAAACACCCATAAATAGCTAAAGCACTACTTGGGAAAAGAAATACAGTAGGCATTACATTCCCAAAATTTTAACTATATTACAAAGCAATAGTTATCAAAACAGCATGGTATTGGAATAAGGATAGATCCCCAGATCAGTGGAATAGACTTGAATTTTCAGAGAATATTCCTTACAATACAATCAATTTATCTTTGAGAAAGAAACAAGAAGTCCAAAATGGAGCATGGAAAGCCTCTTCAACGAGTGGTGTTGACACAACTGGTTAGCCACTTGCAAAAAAGTGAACTCAGACCCCCATCTAACACAATGCACAAAGATCAAATCCAAATGGATTAAAGACCTTGATATTAGGCTTGAAACCATAAGGCATATAGAACAACAAATATGTAAATCACTATATGACATTGATACTAAAGGCATCTTCAAGGAGGAAAGAACACTCTCCAAAAAAGTGAAAACAGAGATTAACAGGTGGGATTATATTAAACTGAGAAGCTTCTAAACCTCAAAGGAAATAGTGCCTATGATACAAAAGCCACCTACAGAATGGAAGAAACTATTAACCCAATACCCATCAGACAAGGGGCTAATATTTAAGATATACAAGTTACTGACAGAACTTAACAAGAAAAAAGCATATAACCCTATCAAAAAAATAGGGAAAAGAGATGGACAGACAATTAGACAAAACATAAATACAAATGACCAAAAGGAACATGAAAAAATGCTCCACATCACTAATCATGATGGAGATGCAAATTAAAACAACAATGAGGTACCATCTCACACCACAGAGGCTGGCACATATTACAAAGAACAAGAACAACCAGTACTGGCAGGCATGTGTAGAGAAAGGAACTCTTATTCACTGCTGGTGGGAATGCCATATAGTCTAGCCCAGTGGTCCTCAAACTATGGCCTGCAGGCCACATATTGAATTTTTTTCATTTTGTTTCTTCACATCAAAATAAGATGTATGCAGTGTGCATAGGAATTTGTTCATAATTTTTGTTTTTACTATAGTCTGGCCCTCCAATGGTCTGAGGGACAGTGAACTGGGCCCCTGTTTAAAAAGTTTGAGGGGGCCGGTGAGGTAGCGCTAGAGGTAAGGTGTCTGCCTTGCAAGCACTAGCCAAGGAAGGAGAGCAGTTCGATTCCCTGGCGTCCCATATGGTCCCCCAAGCTAGGGGCAATTTCTGAGCACTTAGCCAGGAGTAACCCCTAAGCATCAAACAGGTGTGGCCCGAGAAAAAAAAGAATTTGAGGACCCCGTGTCTAGCCTTTATTGAAAGCAATTATGGAGATTACTCAAAAAACTGGAAATTGAACTCCCATATGATCCAGCTATACCATTCCTAGGGATATACCCTAGGAATACAAAAATATAATTCAAAAATATCTTCCTCACACTGATATTTATTGCAGCACTATTTAGAATAGCCAAACTCCAGAAACAACCCAGACACCCTTCAACAGATGAATGGCTAAAGAAACTATGGTACATATACATATTGGAATATTATGCAGCCGTCAGGAGAGATGAAGTGATGAAATTTTCTTATACATGGAAGTATATGGAATCTATTATGTTAATTGAAATAAGTCAGAGAGAGAGAAACAGACACAGAATAGTCACACTCCTCTATGAGTTTTAAGAAAAATTAAAGATATTACTGTATTAAGGCCCAGAGACAATATAGTTAATAACTGGAAGGGCTGGAAGAACTAGCTCATAATTTGAAGCTCACCACAAAGAGTGGTGTAATCTGTTAGGGAAATAATTACACTAATAACTAACATGACAATATTAAAGAATGAGAATAGAATGCCTGTTGCGAATCCGGGGTGGGGGGCATGAGAGGGACATTGGTGGTGGGAATGTTGCACTGATGATGTGGGGTTCT